>BSBK01013327.1:0-62796 GCA_027943335.1 Chamaecyparis obtusa
ACTCTTTGGTCTCTTGTTTTTTCTTTTGCATGTTTTCTCTCTATGATGTTCATGTTATAAAACTTTGAAAAGATTTGACTTCAGTGTTAATAGATATGAGGAGAAAACTTAAGGTCTATTTTATCTAAAGTTAATTTGTATTATACAATTCAATTTGTATCATATAATTTAATGTAGTTTTATAGAGATGATAAATGATGTGATTTTTATATTACCAATAGATCGGTGTGTTTCTTTATTAATTATAAAAATAAGAGTTTTAATTCATAAAATTATGTTTAATTTTCAAGATTATTTATAGTTAGTAATTTTTTTCTTATTCATTTTCTATAGATGTTATTTATTGGGACCACTTTTTTTTAAGACTTTACATATATTCTCTCCACTTTGTTCAATTGCTATAAGATATCATTTTTTCTTTCTCTTTCATTTTTCACTTTTCTGTCTTGTTCTATCTTGTTCATTTTTTATGTTATTTCTTTGTTATGCTTAATTCACACTATCTTTAGTTGCCTTCAATTTCAATTTTGTTTTTTGTCTTCCTCCAACTTGTATTATAAATTAAGTGAAGTGATATTTTAGTTGTTTTTTTCTTCTTTACATTATTTGATTATGTTTACCTCTTTAAGATAACATCTTTATCTTGGTACATTAACTATTATCCTCTATTTGATATTTTCTTAGCCATACACACATATTGCTACCGTCGAACTAAAAACTAATCATTTCCTCATTCCAATGATGGATTATAAAGTATGATTCAAAACATTGATGCAAAAAGCTTACATGGTTAATTTCAAAAGCAACCTAGGGTAATGAGTTTAAAAATGAATTGAAATTAAACAAGCAAAATTATTGAAACGATAAGACAAATTAGGATTACTAAAATCTTTTGGTAACTTTATAACGTTGGTCTACCAAGTTCTTATAATTTATAACATTACATTTAATGTTTAAGATTGTTTACAATTAGTAATTCTTTCTTTTCTTTTCTTTTCTCTATCAATATTATTTATTGGGATCACCTTCTTATATAGACTTTACATGTGTTCTCTCTAACTTGTTGAGTCTTTATTGTTGGAATACTTCAGACCACTAGGAGAGGGAGGGTGACTCAGTAGTCATTAAAATACTTTATTTAATTAATAAATATTTAATCACCATACCTTCAAACAAATATAACATATCATATTATACCAAATCAAGAAATAATTTAGCACAAATGAATGTATGGACACCAACAATATCACAAAATTCATACATATATGACACATAGCACAAGTATTTGAGTGGAAAACCCTTGTAGGGTGAAAAACCCACTATGGAAGAGAACTTTATTAGGCCTCACTAACCAAAACCTCACGGGTTACATGTATCATTAGTCATACAAATAAGGTATAACTGACCAAACCCTCACTAGGTACTATTTTAGAGCATTGGCTCTACGATCACCAACTCTTACAAGTTTAGGAGCATCAACGCCTACACATCACTCCAAGAAAATACTAATCAAGATATAGAGGGTTACTTTGTTGCATTATATAAAATCAATCCACTTATTTTTTGTCTACAATAGTATTAACATTGGAAACCTTCTTATAAGTCAACAATTGTAGAGAAAAAGTCACTATAACTCAAATTTGCATCATATCAAACTAAACTCCAATTAAATTTTCCAATCAAATTCTTTGAAACCCTTGTAAACTCCTTAATTTTGTAACAAAAGATACATGACATCAAATTTGCATAGCTAAACTCATAAACATTCTAAAAATATTCAACTTTTTAGCAAAAGATTCATTCTATTGTTCAATCCCCATACCAACCAACAAATTTTTTTCTTCATCCTTTTAAATAAATAAAGCTTTCTGCCAATACCATCATCAACCTCGTCATGATACTGAAAAGTTTTTCCATTTGAAATATGTTTTTTAAGACCTCATTGATTCTAATACCATATTGGTTGAGGGTGTGAATGATCAAGAAAACAAACCTTTAGCACCTCCTAACCAAAAATTTCAAATCTATATATCAATCCTTTTCCACCTCCTTCAACCAATAATGTTGAGTCTGCCCAATCTTTGCCTTCTTCTTCGGCTTATGTTGTTGACTATGACAAAAAGTGTATTGAAGCCAATAATGTTTTTAACCTCATTGATCAAATTGAATCAAAACCTAAACTCAAATCTTAGCTTTGCATTACCTTTGATCCTACTGGGACAATTAAAGCTCCTGATTTTCATCTTTACATTGTGGCAAAGATTAATGATCTTTATTCTTGTGGTGTCCCTATTGACCCTACTTCCATGGTGAATGCGATAACTGAATAATATATTTTTAATAGATGATTTCAATGTGGTTTCTATGATAAATCTAATGTTATGACCCAAACTTGTAATGATTTCCTTTATCTTACTCATGGTTCTATTACATATCTCATTGAAGTTGGTGGTAAAACTTTAGATGTTACCTTTGTTGTCATCCCAACTTATGATCAATTTCAAGTCAAACTTGGGGTTCCTTGGCTTACCTCCATGAAAGATATGGCTTCTCCTATTCATAATTGTTTGAAATTTTCTCACAATGGATAAATCATGATTGTTAATCATAATCTCTATTAGCCTTCTATACCTTGAGAGTCTATTGATCTTGATTTATTATGGCCTTCTATGCCTCAACCGATGCAACCCCATAGAGATCATCTATTTTTATCATATAAGAACTACAAAATCCAAAACATTTGTCATCTTAGAAATCCTAAGTGTTTCCCATGTCCTTGCTCTAGACTTGAACTTTTACCCACACCACCTACACCTCCTATATATGCTTCTTTTCAACCTCCTATATCCTATAAAACAATTAGCCAATAGTATCTCTCAACCTAGTGAGGTTCTTTTTGTTCTTCTCCTTAAAGAAGGAAAGGGCTCGATGTTGATTGATCTTTGAACCAAACCCAATTTATAGAAAAGCCAAATGTAACTATCATGCTCATGATTGTTGCCACAAATGTCGTGCTAGAGCCCATCAACATGCTACCCAAAATAATTCTTCACCCAAAATAGTCGTCGATGCTCTAATCCTCTTTGACTAGCCAATGCATAGCCCAAAGGAGGAAGTTAATTTTAAAAAAAATGAAATTCAATAAACATGATACTTCTATTTGTATCTTAGATCCCATTACACTTAATTTGGATGAAGAAGACACTCTTGATGATGATGCAACTAATGATGATATTCATTCTAGTGATTCTAATGATATGTAAAAGCTTATTGATGATAATCATGATTTACTAGTTATTTTTTCACAATAATTATCTATTAGTCCTATTGAAAAACACACTAATACATTTGGGGGCATTTTGTGATGGCTATGTGTCGCAATTGCGATGGCTATGTGTCGCAATAGCAACACCCATAGACATCGCTATTTTTTAGTCGCAAATTGTGACGTCTATGGGTAGCCGTCGCAATTGCGACACATAGCCCGTCGCAATGTGGCTAAAATTTGTTAGCGGCATGGGCATCACCCCCCCATTGCATGGCTTCGGAGGGCCGTCGCAATCACGACGGGCCTCCCAAGCAATTGCGACGGGCGCCTGCATCGCATTACGATGGGTTCCCGTTGCAATTGTGACGCCCGTGGGTGGATTAAAAAAAAATAATTTATTTAATACATTGCTAATGAACCACATTAATGCTTTTTTCTTTCAACAAATGAGGACAGCCACTGTAAAGATAACATGATAATGTACACTCACTGTAAGGACAGTCACAAATGAGGACATCTCACAGTGACTGTCCCTAGTGTAATTGCCACTTGAATGTATTGCTATTCAGCCACATTAATGCTTTTCTTCTTCAACAAATGAGGATAGTCACTGTAAAGACAACATGATAATGTATGATAATGTACACTCACTGTAAGGATAGTCACAAATGAGGACATCTCACAGTGACTGTCCCTAGTGTAATTTCCACTTGAATGTATTGCTATTCAGCCACATTAATGCTTTTCTTCTTCAACAAATGAGGATAGTCACTCTAAATACAACATGATAATGTACATTATCATGTTGTATTTAGAGTGACTATCCTCATTTGTTGAAGAAGAAAAGCATTAATGTGGCTGAATAGCAATACATTCAAGTGGCAATTACACTAGGGACAGTCACTGTGAGATGTCCTCATTTGTGACTGTCCTTACAGTGAGTGTACATTATCATGTTGTCTTTACAGTGAGTGTACATTATCATGTTGTCTTTACAGTGTCAATATATGCATTATTACTTAAACTGAAGAGTACTCTAAATAATATGTCATTGTGGAGTTCTGATTGCTTCCAATTTGATATACGCTTGTTCTACTTATGTATCCAGCATCATGTAAGAAAAGTTGATGCTTTTAAAATAGATTCATTTAGCCATGAAATGCCTGTGCATGTTACATACAAGATTCCAAGGCCCAAAACTGATTACTCATTATAATTCATGTACAGAATGATAATCAACCACAACGAGGCATGCGTAGGCGCTGCTTAGATTTTGAGGCATCAGAAGCTCGTAGAAGAAACTTGACCAATGGCTCATGGAATGCAACAAACTTATTGCCTAAAACAGGAGCATTGGTAACCACAGATGATGGTTTTGAAAAGAACACTTCACCATCAATGTCACGTGAGGGAACTGCAATTTCTGATGGCAAGCAACTTGTAGTATATAAGAGAGATGCAGGTACAGATGCTGGGAAGACATTGCTAATGAACCACATTAATGCTTTTTTCCTTCAACAAATGAGGATAGTCACTATAAAGACAACATGATAATGTACACTCACTGTAAGGATAGTCACAAATGAGGACATCTCACAGTGACTGTCCCTTGTGTAATTGCCACTTGAATGTATTGCTATTCAGCCACATTAATGCTTTTCTTCTTCAACAAATGAGGATAGTCACTCTAAAGACAACATGATAATGTACACAGGCTGTAAGTGTACATTATCATGTTGTCTTTACAGTGACTGTCCTCCTTCAAGTGGCAATTACACAAGGGACAGTCACTGTAAAGGCAACATGATAATGTAGAGAAACGTTGTCATTTGTATTTTCAACAGTGCCGAGAGAGATTCCCTCCGTGAAATCACAGCTACAATTTATGAGTACGTTGGGTTTATTTTTCTTTTGTCATTATTATGTAATCTGGTATTCAGCTGTTACAGAGCTAAAATACCCAGAAATGAGGACATATCTGTGTTGAATTTATTGTTAGCGGCTTTGGTTATTTAGAAGTTTAATTTTATTTGTTCATCTTTCAAGCACAAACGTTTTGTGGACCGTAACATCTTCATTGTTTCGGGTATGCAATGAAACAACCCTAACTTGCAACTACCTTCACGGTACTTGTGTACATTATCATGTTGTCTTTACAGTGACTTTCCTCATTCAAGTGGCAATTACACAATGGGACAGTCACTGTGAGATGTCCTCATTTGTGACAAGGACAGTCACACATGAGGACATCTCACAGTGACTATCCCTTGTGTAATTGCCACTTGAATGTATTGCTATTCAACCACATTTATGGGCCCATTTGGACCACAGCACACAGTAGCATCTACAGAGAAGAATATCCCAGGTGTAACAAGTTGTAAGAATATACCAACAGTTCTAAGAAGTTCCCTAGCACATAGTAGCATCTACAGAGAAGAATATACAACATGAGGGCAGCCACTGTAAAGACAACATGATAATGTACACTCATTGTATGTGTACATTATCATGTTGTCTTTACAGTGACTGTCCTCATTCAAGTGGAAATTACACAAGGGACAGTCACTGTGAGATGTCCTCATTTGTGACAAGGACAGTCACACATGAGGACATCTCACAGTGACTGTCCCTTGTGTAATTTCCACTTGAATGTATTGCTATTCAACCACATTTATGGGCCTGTTTGGACCGCGACACATAGTAGCATCTACAGAGAAGAATATCCCAGGTGTAACAAGTTGTAAGAATATACCAATAGTTCTAAGAAGTTCCCTAGCACATAGTAGCATCTACAGAGAAGAATATGGGTCAACGAGGTTGACTTCAAAGCCATGCAATCTAATGGTAATAGTAATATCATAATTTGACATACTATCAGAAATACTTCCTAAATAGACTATTCAATCTTATAAGAGATGGATTCATGAGAACTATTATTTATGAAATATGAGTCAATGACTTTAATTAAAAAAATTACACAATCTAATTCTTGTAAAAATATCAAAATTTGACACATTGAAAATACCTTCCAAAAGTATCGTTAATTGATTAATATGAATCACTACTCATGAAATATAATTTTATAAACCTAATCTAAAAACTACACAATAAAAATCTTAATAGCAATATTGTAAGAAACTATTCCCAAAAGCAAGCCTAACAAAATTTGATGAAAATAATTTTTGTTTCACTCAACTTTGACATTCACAACTTCCTCTTTTATTATAATAAGAAAAAAAATGTCTTTTTAGATATACCTCATGAACCATACTCGAATAATCTATCATTTTTCTTCTCAAAAACATATTTGCAGAGCCTGCTTCTTTTACTTGTTTGTACTTTTATCTCTCTGATGGAAAGGGTTCCTTCAGGACACATTTTTCCAAGTTCACTGCTTGAGATATTTGAGGAGGGTTCCCCTGCTTGAGTATCCATCCAACCCATATTCGAGTAGTTCTACAATTGCACAGTCTAAATTAATAATACTGACAATTGAATGACGAATGATGATACATAGAATTGATATAAACTAATCCTAAAAACACTAAAACATTATTAATATATTTATATTTCATAAATAAAATTGATACATTAAAAAATAGAAAAACAGTAATTTATAATAGAAGGAAACTTAAATTGCTATTTAAAAAAAAAACAAGAGTCTTAAATCTTATCATTTTGTTTCATTATCATCCATAAGTACACACCTCTAGCATAATAATTATATTTTACCACCCATAAAATGAAAAAAAGATTTTCACAAGAGAAATTGAAGCTAGATTATAAAAATGAACCATCTTATTGGAAACTGGAACTGTTATCATACCCAAAAGGACTACAAAATTTCACCTTATCATACCCAGATTGTTGCTTTGCCTGGCGGAGGGAAATTTGATCAGTAAAATTAACACAGAGTATGTTGTCTCCATTGTCATGCTGGATAACAAAACACCAACTTTAATGGGCATGTACTGTCCCTTGTGTAATTGCCACTTGAATGCATTGCTATTTGATGCAGGGGCATCCCTAATGCAAGCCAAAGACACCATGATTGAAGGAAGTTGCCATGAAGCCAAGGAGTCAAATCCTATCAATTGGAACATAAGATTTTCACCTTGGAGCTTTGAAGGATTGACTGGTGAAAGGTCCTTTTGATTGACAAATCAGAGTCTTTTTGAATGACAAATCAGAGTCTTTTTGAATGACAATAAATTAGAATAGGAGTTTTAGATGTTTTCTTGGTTTGTAATAAATATTAAGGATTGATTTTATCTCCTTATAAACATCCACTTGTTGGACACAAGACCCCTTGGTGACTTATAAACCTTGGGCATCTTTTGAGTCCTTGGATGAAATGAGCATAGTAAGTGTTTATTAGGTGTCTTTTAGATGTTGTTAAGAATTTTGAAGGTCCAAAATAACTTTAATAAGGTTCCTAAAGTTTCACAACACATTTTTAACCTTCTCGGCAAAGTTGTTTGCAAAGTTGTAATGCAACTTTAAAAGTTGCTTAGCAAAGTTGACATTTGTTGGATAAACTATTCTAACCACCTAGATGGTTGAACCAAAATTTGGAGAGCCTATTTTAGGCTTCAAATGGTCGAAGACAGATAGAGAACCAGTATTGTAATCATTTTGCTTTCATAAAAAATAAAAATAACCCTGTTTTAGTGCATTTCTGGTGAAAAAAAAACTCTGTACGGCTGTACGGATGGTGGTTGGATGATAAAATTTGCCTGGAAGTTGTAATAGTGACATCTGATGCTTTGGAAGTTGGTTTGATTGATTCTCTTTGTTTTATATCTAAGTTATTTCAAATTTTCTGTGCATTGTTTACAAACCCTCATTTTCAGGGTTTGACTGATGTAAAGACCTTAACTCACGTTTCAACCATTGGAATTCCTTCTTCCTTGGTGGAATGAGAGTTAAGGATGTATATTTGTATATTCTAAAAGCCCTGCCTACTCTGCATCACTATTGAACCACATTAATGCTTTTTTCCTTCAACAAATGAGGACAGTCACTGTAAAGACAACATGATAATGTACACTCACTGTAAGGATAGTCACAAATGAGGAAATCTCAGAGTGATTATCCCTTGTGTAATTGCCACTTGAATACATTGCTATTGAACCACATTAATGCTTTTTTCCTTCAAGTGGCAATTACACAAGGGACAGTCACTGTGAGTGGCAACTATTCTAGCAATGATATGAAATCAAAATAGTGGTTTGGGGTTTTAGTTAGGATATGATGTTCCACCATGTACGTAGGGTGGGCCCGAATATCCGCAAACACTCGTCACCAAGTTTTCACCAAAAAATATCATTCCCTACAAAATAATCATGGGATCATTAGTCGATGAAGAGTGATCAAAAACTAAATTACTATTATATCACTATAGAATAATAATAAATTTAAAGTACCTGGAACTTTGGCTACTTTTAAGGGAATGCCTTCATCATCACTGATGATCAATATGCAATCCTTCACCGTTCCCATACTAGGAACATGGGAACATCTAGGAAATGATGTTGCATCGGGAGTTGTTGCATCTCCTATTGCAAAAAATGAAAACCATTATCAAATGCCTCCAAGAAATAATACTTCAAGGGAAATAAATTGGTGCAGAGCACCCATGGCACAAACACAATCAAGGGATCTACATCGTAAACACATAACACTTAAACACATAACAAAAGAGAGAAAAAGAGGGATTTGTGTACCAGTAGATGGTGCAACAGTTGGTGCATTTAGGCTGTGTGTTGTTGACATGGCAGTCGGCAAGACATTTGTGGCTGTCCTGGATGGAGGCGGCGTTGTCATATCATCATGGAAAGGAGCTGAAGAATAAAATTGTTAGAGCATGCATAAATATAGAACGTGTGGACTAGCATGGACAAGATTGTTAGAGCATTAAAAAAAAAGATTGTTCGAGTATGTATTGTCAATGATTATGATCATTCCTATATATATTCAGTGGAAAACACAAGTGGGGAATGGAACATGTGATCTACCTGAACCACTTGCAGTACCGGCCTCATCATGGGAATGGGGTTCAAAAATACGCAAATAACTCTGTAAAGACAATGCATCCATATTTTAATTAATGTCATAAAAGAGCATAACATAAAAACCATTATTGAACTCTTGTAATAATTAAAAATTTCATTAATACTTACTTTAAAGTTTTTAGAAGTGCGCAACAACTCAGCTGCCCTGTCTTTTATTTCCTGAGTCTGAGGATGTATGGATACCAAACGTAGAAGTTCTTTCCCAATTTTCTTTAGTAGCTTTTTAATGGAACAGATCGGGTCATCGGTCTCTGCTAAATCAATAAAAAAAGGGTCCACAAGGGGGGACTCCTGAGGGACTGCAGGTTGCTTTCCCTCTCTCCGACCACCGGCCCTCTGTGACAACAATAGTATTAGTATTATCAAAATTACTCCAAAACAATGAAGAAAATAACATTAAAAAAAATAACATTTTGCTTCTATCTAGTTTGCACAATTACAATGAGTTTTACCTGCTCATGTGTAGATGAGCTAGGAATATCGTCACCATCACCTTCGGGTGGTTGCTCCATATTGTGCCCCTGTGTCAAAGATCAAGTATAAAAATGTTAGCCAAAAATTTAATAACTAAATGGTATGTTGGAGTCATTGATTAGAAGTTGGTTTAATAGTATGTACCACCCCCATGATAGTAGCCTCGTTTGTAGTTGAAACTTGTAGCTTTTAAATAGATAATGAATAAACTATGTAACCATTTAAGACAAATATATTTCTATCAAGAAATGAATATTAAATACATTAAGGATTGATGGCATACCTTTAAATTTCATCATCATCATCATCATCATCATCATCATCATCGTCGTCGTCATCATCATCGTCGTCGTTGTCATCGTTGTCATCATCATCAACATCATCATCATCAACATCAACATCATCTTCATCATCATCATCAGTAGCAGCATCATCATCATCATCTTCTTCTTCTTCTTCATGAAAATTTGTCTCAGGAACATCATCCAATAATTGTCGATCGTGATCATCATCTACATCATCTTCTACTTCTTCGGTATCTTCTTCTTCCATCACATTATACTTTATCGGCCTTCCTCTCGGTTCATGTCTAACAACAAATGACCAACCCAGTTTATGTGAAACCTCTGAGTAAAATACCTGCTCACATTGGCTTGGAAGAACATAGAGCTCATCCCCAACTGGCTCAAACGACCTTGCATTAACCATTGTAAATCCATTATCATGTTCAATAACAGTTCTATTAGGATCATTTGGATTAAGTCGTAGCCTGTACCATTTGACAACGAAGAGTACTAATTTGAAGGAACTAAAGTCGCACTCAAGTATATTATCCAAAATGCCATAGTATTGATTTTTAGACTCTTGAGGATCTAAGTCATTTCTAGATGAAATATTAGTCACTTGAAAGACTGCAGTTATTCTAGAATCACAAGTTTTCTTCGTGTCATCCAACACTTTGATGCGAAATTTTTGACCATTACAGAACATACCCTTGTGGTGTTTAACCTGCAATAATATGTGAAACATGTCAAAATTATTATATCGTGAGTTGATAAACATACGGGTGATTAATAATTTTGTACGTACCTGGAAATCTCTTAAACCATATGCTAAATCTATTTCCCTTTGCGTAACATTAGAATCTCCATTACGATGAGCTTCTTTAACCAATGAAGATACACCTTCCCATGTTAATGTGTGACCAGAATGTTGACATCGTTCAATCCATACCGTCATCCAATCAAGATTGTTTGCAATATACAAATGTAGTGCATCCCACTCTCGAGCAACTGTACAAAAAAAAATAGACGACTTACAACCGATTTATTTTGAAGATTAAGAAATAATTTATTACAATAACATCTTATAATTTATTACCTGTCACTTTCCTCAATCTACCTTTCCCCATCAAGTACTCCCCTTTAAATTTTTTAAAAGGGTCGAGATCCCAAATGCGATCTACATGGATATTTGAAGCAAACTTAGGAAGATATTCAGTAATGTACACCATAGTCTGGTATACCATGTATCCCTCTACCATAGAACCCTCAGGATGTGCTCTTTGTCGAACCAAAGCCTTCAAAGATTTCAAGTGCCTCTCAACCATCCACATTGACCTAGTGTGTGCAGGTCCACACAATTCAATCTCCTCAACTTGGTGTATGAGGTAGTGTTCTTGTGCATTGAAAAAAGTTAGAGGTAGACACTTTTGCATTTCACACAGTAAATGAGGAATTCTTCTCTTCCAATAGTTTATATCTTCTTTATGGATTTCTTTAGATGACAACCACCTACATTAAGAGATTCAAGTCACAAAAAATATATAAATACGAGACTTTACAAAATAATATACAATAGATTACATAGCAAGAAAAACAAATCGTGAATATAATAAATATATACAACAAATTGAACAGATATTACTGCTTACCTCATGTATTTTCCAAGATCATATATCACTTGTTTGATGTTATTGTTGAAGTGCTCTGGGAGAGATAGAGGTAGCACGTACTGCAGTAATTATAAACCAATCATTTCATTATTTTCTAACATAACATAATGAATAGTACACGTAGTTTATGAATACATTGTAAATACAGAAGAACATAACTTACCTTGATGAAAGTATGCCAATCATGCGTTTTGAGCCCTGGCCCAAATTCACTTTTCTTTGATATGAGATTGCTTATGTTCCCAGCAAATCCTGTGGGAAATCGAATTTTTCGTATGACTTCTTTTATGGCATCACTTTGCTGCTTCGTTAATAACCAAGGAAGGGCACTTATATTAATCTGATCTCTATTGCTATTTGAGTGAATGAAATTCTTCAGTGCATGATTAGATTCATGAATGTCATTACAAATTTTGACAATTTTTTCTTTGTCACGCCTTCCATCCAGTATTTTCCACAATGTCTTTGTTATATTCTTTCCAACATGCATAAGATCAAACAAATGCACAATTTGTAGGTCCTCGTAGTAGGGCAACCTACTAAATTGTCTGGGATAGCTTTTTAGTCCCTTTGGAAGGTTGTCAGTAGTGCCTTGACGACCTTCATGATCATCAATTACATAATTAGTAAACAAAAATCACAATAGAAATATATAAATTACAAACATAAACGATTAAGTGGAATGACATTACCTCGACGATTAATTCTATTATATTCCAACTTCCATAGGCGAGGTGTCATTCTTCGTGGCTTTGATGTAGTCTCTTCTTTCCCATTGAAAAGATGTTTTTCCATACTTCGATACTTATGATTCCTGTGGAGGAAGTGTCTGTACTCATCAAACACATGCTTTCCTAAACTTTTTGAATGACGAGATTTCATCTTTGGACCACAAAATGGACATGCAAATTTTCCCTTTGTTTGAAGACCTACAAGATAATGATATAATTGGATTATTAAATATGTTGATTTTTATAATTAGAATTATCATGCGCAACTTGAATTCACTATAACATACCACAAAAATGTGTTAGCCCTAGGGCATCATGTATTGTCCATACAAGTATTGCATGGAATTGAAATTGTCTTTGTCCTATTGGTCTAGACACGTCATACATAGTGACATCGTTCCATAACTCCACCAACTCGTCAATAAGAGGCTCAATATATACATTCATATCTTTAACTTGATATTTACCTACTTGAATGAATAGTAACATTACATAATTATTGTGACCATTTTACTGTAAGATTTGTAAGTACATGTAAATTAATAACTATCAAATGATAAAATACCTGGAACAATCATTGCCAACATAATGTGCTCCCTCTTTATTGACATCCACGGAGGAATGTTATTGTTGATAACAAAAACAGGCCACACCGAGCAAACAGATCTCATCTCTCCAAATGGATTGACACCATCCGCTGCCAATGAAAGCTTGAGATTACGAGGTTCTTCTTTGAAGTGTTGCCACTTTTCCTCTATGTGCATAAATGCCGAACCATCCGCAGGGATTCGAATAATGTCATCTCGACTTCTATTGCGTGCATGGTAATCCATAAATTGTGCCAAGCTAGTACACCTAAATAATTGTTGCATCCGTGGAATAATGGGGATGTAACGAAGAACCTTGTGAGGCACCTTTTTTGTTATTCGTTCTGTTCGATATCTACTCGTATGGCATACAGGGCATTGTGTTGCAAATTCATGTTCTTTATAATATATAATATGATCATTGGGACAAGCATGTATTGCTTGATACTCCATTCCAATATCTTTCATAATAGCAGATAATTCTTGATATGAGCGAGGTAGAATATTTGATGGTGGTAACAAAAACTCGCCTATCAATCTACAGCAAAAAATATAAGTTGTTAATATAAACAATATTAGTGGTACATTATTCACCCTTTGTTAACTATAAAGACATATATGACATACCTTAACATACGTGACATTGTTATGTTGGATAAACCATTCATAACCTTCAAGTTCAACAACAACAATATAGCAGAGAGAAGAGTTGTTTGGGAGTCTTTGTATAGGGGCTCGTATGCCTTCTCAAGTAGAGGTACATCGAGGCTATCATCATCATCATGATCAGATCCGCTTGGACTAAATGTGTCATGGATCAATGTATTTATACCATCATCTTCAATTGTGTTTTCTGGTGCATGATCATCATCTTCCATGGGATCATTATCTTCACCTTAGATATTCACACCCCCATGTTCCTCCATATCATGTACTTCCCTGGGGAGATCAACCTATATAAAATTGATTAACATAAATAAACCATGATCTTCAACTCATCATCAAGTGATTTCATATGTATATAAATTGTTAAAATGATATAATGAACAACTTACCAGTGGATGATAGTCATGCCCCCCTTCAATGTGACCATTCTCCCTACAATGTCTCTTAACTGTTTTGATTAGCAGTCTTCTACGGTTTAAGCCCTTACAAATTTTGCAGGGACAATAACATTTTCCATCACCTTTTCTTTTCAAGTTAGACCACAATCTAGCGATTGTCTCCCTATTTTGTTCTTCACTTATATTATCTGACATGATCATTCTTCGCAGGAAGCAAAAATTGGGCTATGAAAACTTCGGTCTACAACTTTCAGTGACTAAGCAAAATTGTCAAAAGTACACAAATCTTCTTAGACCTAGTTAAATCCTTTAATATTTTAAAAGTCTAGTTAAAATATACATTAGATTAAAAAATATACAATTTTCATGCCTGAGCGCGCGGCTACGACTAGTGCAATGGTCTTCTTGCTTAGCTCTAGAAGCTCTCTAGCAATCAAAACATATAAGCTACAAGGCCTAACAGCAATTTCAAAACATATAAGCTACAAGGCAAGACATATTACATGACATGGCAAAAGGATTAAAATATACATTAGATTAAAATATATACAATTTTCAAACCTGAGCGCGTGGCTATAACTCGTGCAATGGTCTTCTTGCTTAGCTCTAGAAGCTCTCCAGCAATCAAAACATATAAGCTATTAGAATTCATTAACTTTCTGTAATTGGAAAACTCTATTTGATATTAGACCGTAAACTACTACTATTCTCTCCATAAGAACTAAGTACAAAATTCTTTCAAGTTCACATCCATGATTCCCTTTAGATTAAAATATACAGCAAAAATAAGCTAAAAGTCTAGTTAAAATATACATTAGATTAAAAAATATACAATTTTCAAACCTGAGCGCGTAGCTATAACTCGTGCAATGGTCTTCTTGCTTAGCTTTAGAAGCTCTCCAGCAATCAAAACATATAAGCTACAAGGCCTAATAGCAATTTCAAAACAAGGGTCATCAAAAGAACCAAAAACAATGTGTGCAAACAATACCTTGTGAAGTGGTATAGACAATTAGAAGATGCTACTATGTGCTAGGGAACTTCTTAGAACTGTTGGTATATTCTTACAACTTGTTACTCCTGGGATATTCTTCTCTGTAGATGCTACTGTGTGCCGTGGTCCAAACGGGCCCATAAATGTGGTTGAATAGCAATACATTCAAGTGGCAATTACACAAGGGACAGTCACTGTGAGATATCCTCATGTGTGACTGTCCTTGTCACAAATGAGGACATCTCACAGTGACTGTCCCTTGTGTAATTGCCACTTGAATGAGGTCAGTCACTATAAAGACAACATGATAATGTACACATACAATGAGTGTACATTATCATGTTGTCTTTACAGTGGCTGCCCTCATGTTGTATATTCTTCTCTGTAGATGCTACTACGTGCTAGGGAACTTCTTAGAACTGTTGGTATATTCTTACAACTTGTTACACCTGGGATATTCTTCTCTGTAGATGCTACTGTGTGTCGTGGTCCAAACGGGCCCATAAATGTGGTTGAATAGCAATACATTCAAGTGGCAATTACACAAGGGACAGTCACTGTGAGATGTCCTCATGTGTGACTGTCCTTGTCACAAATGAGGACATCTCACAGTGACTGTCCCTTGTGTAATTAAGTATTGTGGGGAAGCATTCTAAATAACCAAAGCCGCTAACAATAAATTCAACACAGATATGTCCTCATTTCTAGGTATTTTAGCTCTCTAACAGCTGAATACCAGATTAAATAATAATGACAAAAGAAAAATAAACCCAACGTACTCAGAAATTGTAGCTGTGATTTTGCGGAGGGAATCTCTCTCAGCGCTGTTGAAAACACAAATGACAACCCGCTTGATTTCGTGGAGGGAATCTCTCTCGGTGCTGTTCAAAACACAAATGACAACCCGCTTTGTTCAAAACACAAATGATAACCCACTTGATTTCGCGGAGGGAATCTCTCTCGGCGCTGTTGAAAACACAAATGACAATGTTCCTTTTTTTTTTGCACTTATATCCCGACCAACATAAGGTCCATTTGTAATACAACATGATAATGTACACTTACAGTGAGTGTACATTATCATGTTGTCCTTAGAGTGACTATCCTCATTTGTTGAAGAAGAAAAGCATTAATGTGGCTGAATAGCAATACATTCAAGTGGCAATTACACAAGGGACAGTCACTATGAGATGTCCTCATTTGTGACTATCCTTACAGTGAGTGTACATTATCATGGTGTCTTTAGAGTGACTGTCCTCATTTGTTGAAGAAGAAAAGCATTAATGTGGTTCAATAGCAATACATTCAAGTGGCAATTACACAAGGGACAATCACTGTGAGATGTCCTCATGTGTGACTGTCCTTGTCACAAATGAGGACATCTCACAATGACTGTCCCTTGTGTAATTCAAGTGGCAATTACACAAGGGACAGTCACTGTGAGATGTCCTCATTTGTGACTATCCTTACAATGAGTGTACATTATCATGTTGTCTTTAGAGTGACTGTCCTCATTTGTTGAAGAAGAAAAGCATTAATGTGGTTCAATAGCAATACATTCAAGTGGCAATTACACAAGGGACAATGTCATGAGCCGTGACATATTGAACTTAGTATAATAATAAAATGATTAGATGATATATAATAATCTATTATTAACGGTATATAACAATAATATATAATTATTATCAAAAGATAATAATAATATATAGTTAGCATAATAAGTAATATGTTAATTAAATAATATTAAAATATTAATAAATAATATAATTATGATTATAATTATAATATAAATTAATAATAAATAATTATTAATAAATTATATATATTATATTATAATAATATATTAAGTAATAATATTAAATCAATTATTGATATAATAATTTTAATATATAAATAATATTAATAAACCTCTCAATATAAAACAATATGTTATCACTATAATAATATTTATTATAATATTATTAATATTACTAACATCATTAATTATAATATTTAATAATAACAATAACATTAATAATAATAATAATAATAATAACGTTTAAAGCAATATCGAATATCTGTAATCGATATACATCTACATTAAACATCTGCATTATCTATCACGATGAGGAATGAAGAAGTGATACAACAATCACTAGTCATTACACATCGATACCATGAGAGGATGATTAATGAACCAAATACTATGAAGTCAAGATCAAAATGATATGAATAAGGGATAGGTCACTATGTGTTTCAGAAGATGTATTGATAAGCAAGAAGGATAACCATTCATATATTATAAATAATCATTAATTGCACAAGTTTAGACAATGACATATCCGATAAAGCAATATCAAACATGAAGATCCGCTAGCAAATATGCACCATCACTTCCTATGTTATCATGACAATAACATAAACTAGATTGAATTCTACTATCTATATTAATAGACACCACATAGGAGGATATCGACTAAAGGATTGAAAGATTATCGATTGTCTGAGATAAACCACATCTTGTAGAAACACAAAAGCATCAGTGATTATATCACAAGCTATTGATGAATGAGGCATTAGTCATGGATAATAAGTACAATGTATCCTTAAGTATTAACAGGAATGGAAGTCAATTTGAAGATCAAACTCCATTACCAGCAATCAACCAATAAATGGACAATTATCAGAAAATGATATCGACTTATATCAGAGTAGAAAGATTGGATATAATCATAACAATATGGGATAAGGCAAGAGTTAATATCAATTGACTAAATACTAATGATAGTTAGACCAAACTAATACAAACACAATGGATGTTAACTACTGGTTGCACTACCAATTAGGGAAGATTACCTTCATAAAAAGATTTGATATTGAGTCAATCTGGGAGTTATCTATGATCAGAAAATAATGAAATAATATTATGTGAACTGTCGGATTATGGAAAGGTGTGATTAACAAAGGGACATGGAGGAAGAAACAAGACACGTCTCATTCATAGCATCTCTTCATTTGTTAAAGACAATATAAGAATGCATTCTCGTCAGTCACTCAAGGCATCATTAGAACTTTATTTACTTATCCATATTTGGATATACTCAATAGAGCATCTGCCTTTGGCAGTTTGGTTTCAAGTTTATCATTGCAGATCAGAGACAACACCATGATTGCACAGATAGAAAGGATAGTCAGAAACAGCATCAATATTTGAAGTTGCAAGCATATAATTCAGAATCTGAAATAGCAACATATCACTCATAGCGATATTACACATTTGCATAATTACATCATCATATCAGACACAACAAATACATTGCTGTAAGCAATACTTATTGATTGTATATCGATATTGTTTATATCAAACATAGCATCATTATACTATCACTATAAGTGATAGGAAACATCATATTCATAGCATATTTCATATCATTATATCCGACAGTGCTATTAAACATATTGGTATCAATATCATCTTGCACACATATTGTGATTGAATCTGAAATAGCGGTTGATATCTTAAGTAACCTCCATTACTTAGTTTAATTGTAAGTATCTGATAGAGTAAGTCTGAGAAGTGGAGTAATTGTTCCCGTTTTCCAAGTTAGCCAAAAAGGGGACATTACAGACAATCACTGTGAGATGTCCTCATGTGTGACTGTCCTTGTCACAAATGAGGACATCTCACAATGACTGTCCCTTGTGTAATTCAAGCGGCAATTACACAAGGGACAGTCACTGTGAGATGTCCTCATTTGTGACTGTCCTTACAGTGAGTGTACATTATCATGTTGTCTTTAGAGTGACTGTCCTCATTTGTTGAAGAAGAAAAGCATTAATGTGGTTCAATAGCAATACATTCAAGTGACAATTACACAAGGGACAATCACTGTGAGATGTCCTCATGTGTGACTATCCTTGTCACAAATGAGGACATCTCACAATGACTGTCCCTTATGTAATTCAAGCAGAAATTACACAAGGGACAGTCACTGTGAGATGTCCTCATTTGTGACTGTCCTTACAGTGAGTGTACATTATCATGTTGTCTTTAGAGTGACTGTCCTCATTTGTTGAAGAAGAAAAGCATTAATGTGGTTCAATAGCAATACATTCAAGTGGCAATTACACAAGGGACAATCACTGTGAGATGTCCTCATGTGTGACTATCCTTGTCACAAATAAGGACATCTCACAATGACTGTCCCTTGTGTAATTCAAGCAGCAATTACACAAGGGACAGTCACTGTGAGATGTCCTCATTTGTGACTATCCTTACAGTGAGTGTACATTATCATGTTGTCTTTAGAGTGACTATCCTCATTTGTTGAAGAAGAAAAGCATTAATGTGGTTCAATAGCAATACATTCAAGCGGTAATTACACAAGGGACAGTCACTGTGAGATGTCCTCATTTGTGACTGTCCTTACAGTGAGTGTACATTATCATGTTGTCTTTAGAGTGACTGTCCTCATTTGTTGAAGAAGAAAAGCATTAATGTGGTTCAATAGAAATACATTCAAGTGGAAATTACACAAGGGACAATTGATCACTGTGAGATGTCCTCATGTGTGACCTTTGTGAAGGCAAGTGCCAATTTGTACCCAAGTTACCAATATTGTGGCAAAAGTGGGAATGAAGCATTTAGGGGTCAAATTGGGCAAAGAAGTGTAGAAGTGGCCTATTTGAGGTCTAAATAGCCTAACTAAGTCATGGTTAGGGTCTTATGGTGTTTGAACAATAAGTTTTGAACCAAAATCCCAAAGGTTGTAACAAGTTGTCAATGTTGTCATTCACAACATTGACAACATTTGTGCAAGGGAGCATTTTCGAGTAAGATGGTTATGTAACTATATGAAACCATTGAATTAGGCATTAGATCAACTATAAGAGGCCTCCATCGATCTTTGCAAAAGGTTGGGGGGAAAAACATTTGGAATTAAGAAGATTTGTAGAGTAACACGATTTTAGTGAATTCTTGAGTTTTTTTGTTTCTTTGTTTTCAGTTGATTAATAGATTAGATAGCTCGCAGTGTCTATTGGAAAAGTTAGTACAAGTTGTTTTTTTATTCTGTGTTGTGTTTTTTTTAGTTTTGAAGCATTCCAACTAGTTTGTTAATTCTTTTGTTAAGTACCCTATCATTGGTTTGAACCAGGCAGGTTGAACAAATGGAGTCTTAGCTCATCATTCCATTGTCAATTTTGTACGGGCTCTTGGAATGGGTGAGGAGACTCCATGTACTATATGTTTGGAAGGAGGGGCCCTGGGAAGCTCATTTTCTATGTTTGCAATGATGTCCTAGGTGAGTCAGTTGAGCACAGTTAGGGATGACAAATCATTACAAGAAGATTACAAGTTGAATGCATTGGTTGCTTCAACTAAAATCTCATGGAGAGGTAGACACACATCTAAAGAAGCCCCAAGTCAAATTAGAAGATTGGGTGAGTTTCTTTGGCTGCTAAGAAAACAAACTCTTAGTCAGACTGTCCAAGTTGTGTCAAAATACTTGTTTTCAGGCATGGCTGTAGCAGTTGGTGTACAAAAAATCTAGGAGGAGAAGACCTTAGATATCTTGGAGTTCTCAATAAAGGGCATTTGAATCCTAAGCCCTTTAGGTGGCTTAATATAAACAAAAAGGCTTGACAAAGGCCTAATTGCTAGCAGCCTATTTTTGGGTGCAATTGGCATGGTTTGATGAACCGAATTGAAGTACTGATGAAAAGTATAGGTGAAGGAGTAATATTGAAACCAATAGAGGTCCTAGTGGCCAGCCTCTCCATGGAGTAAAGTTCTAGTTGAATGTGTTTCAATTTGTGAAGACAAGACTAGGAGTGTCCTAGTAGCTAGATTGGTATTGAGCAGAGTTCGTTGTATTTCTTGTTGGTGTGCACTAGTTGAAGGAGTGGGATCTTGGGTAGAGATACCTAAAGAGTGTAGGGATAGTTAAGTACCCTATCAAGTCAAAACATTGGCCTAAAGAGACCCTAGTGAAGGATAGGGAGTGAGCAAGACAAAGTGTTACATCAATTAACAAGATCATTTTTTTGTAATTGTGTACATTATCATGTTGTCTTTACAGTGACTGTCCTCATTTGTTGAAGAAGAAAAGCATTAATGTGGTTCAATAGCAATACATTCAAGTGGAAATTACACAAGGGAATATCACTATGAGATGTCCTAAGTGTGACTATCCTTGTCACAAATGAGGACATCTCACAGTGACTGTCCCTTGTGTAATTGCCACTTGAATGAGGACAGTCACTGTAAAGACAACATGATAATGTACACAAGTACCGTGAAGGTAGTCGCAAGTTAGGGCTGTTTCATTGCATACCCGAAACAATGAAGACATTACAGTCCATAAAACGTTTGTGCTTGAAAGATGAACAAATAAAATTAAACTTCTCAATAACCAAAGCCGCTAACAATAAATTCAACACAGATATGTCCTCATTTCTGGGTATTTTAGCTCTCTAACAACAGAATACCAGATTACATAATAATGACAAAAGAAAAATAAACCCAACGTACTCAGAAATTGTAGCTGTGATTTCGCGGAGGGAATCTCTCTCGGTGCTGTTGAAAACACAAATGACAACGTTCTTGTTTTTTTTGCCCTTATATCCCGATGTGATTTCACGGAGGGTTACGGTGCTGTTGAAAACACAAATGACAACGTTCCTTTTTTTTTTTTCCCTTATATCCCGACAACATCGCAATTGCAAGTTAGGGCTGTTTCACTGCATACTCGAAACAATGAAGACGTTACGGTCCACAAAATGTTTGTGCTTGAAAGATGAACAAATAAAATTAAACTTCTAAATAACCAAAGCCGCTAACAATAAATTCAACATAGATATGTCCTCATTTCTGGGTATTTTATCTCTCTAACAGCTGAATACCATATTACATAATAATGACAAAAGAAAAATAAACCCAACGTACTCAAAAATTGTAGCTGTGATTTCGCGGAGGGTTACGGCACTGTTGAAAACACAAATGACAACGTTCTTGTTTTTTTTGCCCTTATATCCCGATGTGATTTCGCGGAGGGTTACGGCGCTGTTGAAAACACAAATGACAACGTTCTTATTTTTTTTGCCCTTATATCCTGATGTGATTTTGCGGAGGGTTACGGTGTTGTTGAAAACACAAATGACAACGTTCCTTTTAAATTTTGCGCTTATATCCCGACAACGTCGCAATTGCGACAGTGCCAAATGTATTGTCGTCGCAAATTGCGACGATGTCGGGCTATATTTGAAAAAAAAAAAGCCAAAACCGCATGACATTTGCCTGCCGTCACAATTTGCCGTCGCAATTTCACCCCAAATGTATTAGTGACAAAGTGGACCATCTTAATAGCATGGTCCTTGTTTGGAACTAGCTATTGTTCCATCTACCATGCTTGATGTTTTTCCTCTGGTGTGTTTCCCATCTTCCCTAAACACTACATATAGAGATGGGGAGAGGGAAAGTGATATGATTGACTATCTCCTCTTGTACAGTGGAATCTTTGTGTTTTCTTGTCGTAATGTGCTTCCCTAGTGATGTGTTACTTGATATATGTTTTGTCTAGATTTATTTAAATGACCCTTGTTTCTCTATTGGAACAAGCTGATAAATGAATTGATTTATTGTGTCATTCCTCTATTTGTGCCTCACTTATTCTATATTTTGTTACATGTTATGTCATGCATGTGCCATTTTTTGTAAATGTTCCTTTGTGTCATTTTATTGGGGATGATGTAAAATAGTAGCTATGTAATGCCCCTCCAACCCTAACAAGTCCTGGTTATGCTCACTAGAAATTAGGAAGAGCTATATGTGAGAATGATCCTTCTTGAGATGGTTGCTTAAACCGAACCTCTTCCAACTCACCATAAATTCATATTTTAATTTGGGAAATAATAACATTGCATAGGTATGTTCTTTTTTATATCTTCCTATGAGTCAATGATATTTTAGGGATCGCCTAATAGACCTATATGCTTCTTTGTGAGATGCTCATTATTAATATTTATGTGTACCTTAGGTTAATTGATTATAATCACTTAAGGGTTAGATGTGTTACCTTCTCCAATAACGTTACTTGAGATTAGACATGATTAATGCATTTAGGGTTATATGATTTGTTTATCTTGATTTGATAATAGAACATTTTGAGTACATGCCTGATGTTTAAATGAGTTTGTAAAAGTTAATAGATGATTTACATTCATATGATTATGTTATGATGCATTCTTGTTATACAATATGGAAAAGAGATTATTCTGATACTAACCACACTAATCCAATTATGCTTTGTTGATGTCACTGGCTGATATGAGTGTAGGATGAGGGGAGGCATTCGTAGTTACTCCTACAAGAGGTCCACATGATGTCACACTCTCCCTCCTTGTTTTCCATTGTTTATATATATATATATATATATATATATATATATATATATATATATATATATATATATATATATATATATATATATATATATATATATATATATATATATATATATATATATATATTGGTGTACTCAGTTGGTGTTGCAGGATGCAGGTACCAAGCATCGACTCCACCTGGCTACACACTTCTGAGCATGCCTTAAAAATCCTTGAATTGTTGTTGTGTGGAGATATTACCAAGATTACTCTCAAGGTTACTCGTGGACTTAGAATTATGTTTAGGAAGTTACCCTAGTTGGGAAATTAGAATGCAGTTTATGTTGTGGTCTTGTGATTCGATGTTGTTCTGAGATTATGTTAGGAGTTAGAATTAACCTTGTTTATATGTATAATATTTATTCTATATTTATGTTATAATTGATTGTATGTTATATAGGTATGTGTCTATGTGGGTGCACATACATATACCCTTGCTTATATAAATAATAATATTTGTATGTTTTTATTGATTGTGTAAATGGTATGTTCTTTATAATAATTAAATAAAGTGGATTTAATGAAAAGTATTAAATAAAAGTAAAAATAATAGTAATACAAGGAAAATGCTCTTTGTAATAAAACTAGCTATCTAGTTGAACTCAAGACCTCCCATAAGTTAGGCTAGTTGGTTTCCATGTGTGCTATGTGTTTTCCTTAAAAGTTATTTGTTTGATTTTCTTGTTATGGTTTTCTTTTAAAGCTATTTTTAATAAATTAATTAAAACTTTGTTAAGTCTTTTACGAGAATTATTTGTTTGGTCCTCCAACCAACTATGAAAGTTGGAGAAGTTTCTTCCCATAAAGAAAATCCTCCAAACACATAGTTGGAGGATAAATAATTGAAGTTTTTGTGTGGTTTGGAGATGGAATTTTTTGGAAAATTTTTGGGAGTTGTCTACAATTGTTTTTCCAAAAATTTATTTGAAGTTTCCGTGAGTTTGAGAGTCTTTGATTTTGTGAAGAAAAGAGTGTGTGGATTTCTTGGAGTTGGATTGCCAGAGGAATCTCTCTAGGAGGCTATCTACTCAAGGCTTGAAGATTGCAAAGAGTCTCCAGCCAAGGGAAGAGAATTCTCTGCAGGACCCCAAGTAGGGTCTTAACTGGGATGAATTCTCCAGTTCTCATGTGTGTGTGTGTGTGTTTGAGTATTTAAATTCTATGTTATTGGATTGATATGTGATTGTTTACTATGTATTGAAAAAAGAAAATTTACTATTTTATATTCTGTGTATTTTTATTGGTTTCTGGGAAGTAAATTACGTATGTTTATATGGTTTTTGGCATTATAAAATCTTCCTAGGAAGTTAGGAATGCTTGTGATCATGTGGGATGGTACATTTCATTATTATGGAAGGAATTACAAAATTTTAGGAATAAATAGGAAGGGTTAGGAAGGTTTAGGAATGAGATGCAGTCATTTTTCCTTCTTTATTGCTCTTGCAGGCTTCTCTATAAATTATTATTTTTCAATTGATTATTCTTGTCTGAGGCTTAGGTAATGTTGAGGATGTTCCATGGATGTGGTAATGAGATCCTTGCATCAGGTTGACCTCAGGGAACCTTTCCCAGGTTGACAGCTCCATAATAGGTAATAATAATTACGCCAAAGCTTTCCCTAGGAATAGTGTATTCAGAATAGGTATTATTTCCCTATCACAAAGTGCATTTAAATTGTCAACCCAAGGACATATACTTGAAATGGGACAGAAAACTTTGTGCACTAAGCCTCTCATAAATTCATCTTACTTAAGTTGTAGGAAAGTAAAATGCATAGAAAGAACTAATCTATTGTTGTAGGAAAGTAAAACACACAACTGAACACAGGAACTGATGTAAGCAATCATAAATTTAACTCTAACCTATCCTATCATTCCAATACATGTACTATGGCTATGTTTGCATATGTTGTAGGAACTGACACAAATATAATGCTACAAGAACAAGTAATGAACACTACTTCAAATACTGAAAACAATTAAACTACTTTCTCTACTCTAATCTACTCCACCTCCCAAGTGGACCCTCATTGGCTAGTTTTGATTAACTATGAACACAGAAGATAATTCAAATTACTCATTCATTTCATATATTCATAAAAATGGATTACAACATAACGGAACACAAGTCCAAGGAGTAACTTGCTTCTCAATATAACAGTAATACTATTATTTGTCTAACTAGATTTCCATCAATCATCTCTCTATATATAGAGAATTGACATTTAAACATTCAGATAAACTTTGACTGATTCATCCATGAAGGAAGGAGAACACATCAATCAAGAACAAAAGATCATAAAGACCAAACAACCATCTCAATAGAATATTGATTGTGGAGGAGATTTAGCATGGTCATTCCCCTATATTCCCTGAGACATTTGTTCCTTCAATTTTGCAGGCATGTCCCATGACTGTCTTAATGGTTCTTCTTATCGTGGCCAAAACATCATCACTCCGGCATCAATGCAACTGATTTGTTCGCCAGCTGCTCCTCCAATCCTGACAGATCAATAGTGTATGCATGCATATTCAAGTACTCAACTTAATCAATTTCATCCAAATATTAAGAGACACATTAAAATAGTTATATGAAATACTGCAGTGTATATTTATAGTATTAGTAAGGTGTGTCTACTATTTCCTACCCACAATTTTGGGAATCTAATAGCATATATACAAACTTAAGCACTTAAAAATTCATACAAATGTTTTAGGAACAAAGCATAAAATATCATAAAACAAAGACCAACTTTAGTCTCATCATTTTGCCCCCCAACAAGTATAATACTTGTCCTCAAGCATTACACTTCTTGGCAACTATTCTGAATTCTCCAACCTCTGTCTTGCCTCTTTGTTTACTCTTGAAAGTATAGTAAAATCCTTTGGTTCTCTCCTAGTAGTCCATTCGATGGTCTTCTTGCAGCTGGTCCAATTTTATAGTATTGATGTCATATAATGTCCACATGAGAATCGGTGGCTAAAATGTTAGAAGACACCAAAGCTCTCTTCTGATCTATCTCCCTAGTTGCATGTACTTCATTGCCCTGCTCACTACTACCTCAAAATTAATTGGACTGTGTAGTTCTGATTTCTTGAAAATCTTCGGCAATCTATTCCATCTAATCCTCACTCCAGTTAGGGCTCTTTGGAATGTAAAATAAGGTAATCCTTGATATCCTCTGTAGACTTTATCTCTGATAGCAAAGATCTTGTCTCTAGTTTCAAGTTTTATCTTTCCACAAGTGAGTGTTAACCAATCTCTTAAGAGAACACTTGGCTTACTAGATTCAGCTCTTAAAGGTATAGGCTCGGATTTTTCCTAGTCTCTATAATTATCCAATTTCCTATCATAGTTGGCTTCATTTTGCATCCAAGACATTAATGCTTTCAAATGTACATCCCCTATATAGAGCAAGGGATTCCAATCAATTTCATTAGGAATAATGAAATTATGAATATACAAATCACAAAGCAAATTATGTTGCCAAACAAGAAGTGTCTGATATAAACCATAAAAATCTTCAGTTGTTTTAAACTTAGAATCCTTATTTTGAATAGTCATCATTAATTGGAACATAAGGAACTATTCTTTTAAACAAATAGCATAAACCCTTGGGGGAGGTCTACAAGCTATGATCTGATCAGCTAAATTTAGGCCATGATCCATTTTCTATTTTTGTTTCTCTATTTGTTCCTTTAGGTGCTCAATTTCTTCTTTCTGCTCATCAATTTCCATTTTCATCTTTTTCTTCTCCTCTCCCCACATAGTGTTCTTGAAGACAAACTGGGTGTATAAGCTAAAGAGAATAGATTGTATAGTAGGTAGGCCAGGCTCCTCTGATTGAGTTCTCTGTCTTCTCTCTGTAATGCGAGCCTATTCTAGATAATCTATGTACTAAGTCCTTCTGAAAGGCACTATGGCACTGTGGGTATAGGAATAGACTAGTGACTGAGGCAACTAAAAGTCCTCATGATAGTCCTCTTGAATTGTTTGTGTGCTTTCCTTAGGCCTACTTTTTTGTGAGGGAGGCTCATCAGGAGATGGATCACTTACATTTTTTGGAGGATCTGGGCAAGTTGGTTGAATTGGAGAATCAATTGTGACATAGTCAACATGAGAATCTGTAATAGGCATCTTAGATGGAACATCTTGACTTACCGAGGTAATCTGAGGAACTTTTCCCCTCATCCTAGAACTTCTTGTCAAAGGCGTTTCTTTTTCTTCCACCATTTTATTTTTACCTACTTTCTTTGGTCTCTCTGCTGCAGGAGCCAATTTCCTCTTTCTACTTTTTGAGATTGTAGGGTTTTCGGGTTCTATTTCAGGAACTGAAGTTCCTTCATCAACCTTTCATTTCCCTTTTCTTTGAGATGAGGTAGGTACATTATCACTCAGGATAGGATAAGGTTCCTTTCCATTATATTCTCAGATTCTCTTTCTTGGGGTATTCCAACTAGTTAAGGGGGTATTTCATTCTCAGGAACTGACTGCTCAACAAGTTCATTCTGGAGTTGCAAGGTTTTGATCCTAACAAATTCTTTCCATTCCATAGGAGAGACATCCCTAAGAGATCTTTCAACTAGAAGTTTGACTAGGGCATGATGTGAAATAGAATTTTTTTTACCCTTTTGAGTTTCCGCAACACTTATACTTAGCATGTTATACAGAAAATTTGGAACATTCACTTCAAGATTATTTCTGATGCAGCTAAGTAATTTGAAATGATGCGCATATAAATGGGAAAATCTCCCTTCGCATGTGAA
Source organism: Chamaecyparis obtusa (assembly GCA_027943335.1). Taxonomy (NCBI): domain Eukaryota; kingdom Viridiplantae; phylum Streptophyta; class Pinopsida; order Cupressales; family Cupressaceae; genus Chamaecyparis; species Chamaecyparis obtusa. The sequence goes on from BSBK01013327.1 coordinate 28,337, forward strand.
ATACCTTTTAATGTGTGTAGCCATCTCATTGTATGGAACATGTAGTGACATTCTCTTGCATCCTTGTTTATTTACTTCCAACAGAGGGTCAGAAGGTTGGGTGAATTGAGCTCGTACTGACCTGACATCATGCTCATTGGGGTAATGCTCTCCAACTGTTGGCAAGCCTACCACCTCTGCAATATGTTCCTCCATGGCTAAAACAGTCACTCCCCAGACATTTGCTTCCCCTTCTTCAAATGTGTTCATGGACTCAGCTGCCACATCCTCATCGAACTCTATTAATTTCAAGAAATAGCCAAGCCATTTGTAGGCATGAAATCTATGAATAAATTCTACATTAGTTAATAAAATGGTATGAACAACAGTTTCATGCCCCATCAGCTATCCTCCCATTATGCAAAATTCTTTCCTCAAAATTCTTTCTCAGTCTGTTAATTCACAACTTCCGTTTGCTTTGAAACCCTAAATTTCCTAAATTCCTTTGAAATTCCCTTCAATTTGGTATCTAACTACACTTCAACTTCAACTCCCTTCAAACTCCGTGTCATACTTATTTTTGGAAATTGAGCAATATGAATGATAATGACACTTTACAACAAGGAATTATGTTTTTAAGTGCAATTAAGTGTCACACAATTTCGATTATGTCATCTAGGGTTACGTCAATCAAGAATAATCTAGGATTTTAGGTACACTACTTGTGCAAATATTGTAAGGACTTAATGACACAACACTTAAGTACAGATTTAGCTGACATGCAATCTAAAGTTGAAATGATAGGTACAAAAAATAGTGACTTGGAAATTAATACGCTTTTCTCCCTCGTATGAAAGAATGACAAGTGTCCACACTTGTTGTCCTTCACATGGGATAGAAAACTGGCATAATGCCATAATATATAGATATATATAGTATTAAATATAATTTTTGAAATCTGTGTTAAAAGTGGAAATAAATTAAATAGTTGTACCTATCATGATGTTTTTGTATGTGATTGAAGGGTGAGAATCAATTTTTCCTTGGAATGTACCATCCTTGAATGTATTTATGTGGTGACATGGAATTTATTAAAAGCTTAGAAAATTGAAGAAAGTGGGTGACATGGAGTTTGTGTGGGTGGAAGGTAAAGAAATGAGGTGTGCTAGAAAGAGAAATTAAGAAAGTGAATGTGGAATGAGACTTCATTTGAAATGAAGTTTTTATTATGGTCTTACTTGAAAGTATCTTAGGGTGAAGCTGTAGGAAGAAGGTTGTCACCTTCTGTTGCAAGAGTGATTACATTTGTTGTTGCTAACTTAGCTTCTTGGAATTGCTACAAGAACTCTACCTTGGTTTGTGGTTGATGGTATAGATAGAGTCTATGGCCATTGACCAACAATTTGAATTGTACTGGGTCAATTATTGTTAGTTGAACCACGCCATTGGCAAAAACATGTGTTATCTCATATGGGCTGAGCCATCGTGTTTATAATTTTCCTTTTGTTTCTTGATATATGGAGTCAAACAATAGTGCCCAGTCACCTTCTTTGAACTGTATGTTCTTTATATGGGAGTCGTGCCATTTATTTCTTTATTTTTGGACTATCTCTATGCTCTCCAATGCAGATTTCCACATCTCATCCAAAGAGTTGAGACTTAGCAAGCGTTCATGTTGAGCTGCAGGAAGGTCCATATTCAGCTTCAAAGCAATCCGCAATATTTTGTGTTCAAATTCAATTGGTAGAATGGTTGTTTTTCCATAGAGTAGTTCAAATGGAGTCAGTCCAGTTGTTGTTTTCCTTTTGATTTTGTATGCCCATACTGCTTCTGATAGACAACTACTCCAGTCTCTGTAGTTGAGTTGAACTATTTTTGTAAGGATTTCTTCAATTTCTCTGTTGGTGACCTCTACCTGACCATTGGCCTATGGATGGTATGGATTGGATTTCCTATGTTTGATGTTGTATTCATTCATAAGGTCTATTATTAAATTGGATGTAAATTGTTCCCCTAGGTCAGTCACTAGCTTTCTTGGTACACCATAGAGAGTGAATATTTCTTCATACGGGAATGATGCCACTTTGTTGTCACAAGCATGCTTCATTGCCTTCACTTCTAACCATTTTGTTACATAATCTATGCATACAAAGATGTATAATTTTCCATTAGATGGAGGGTCTATAAGACCAATAAAATCCATTCCCCATTTATCAAATGGTGTGACAATTACTTGTGGGTTTAGAGGCATTTCATCTGATTTTGTAGGGTGACCCATCCTTTGGCATTTGTCACATTTTCTGATATAATTGGTTGCATCTTTGTGAAGTGTTGGCCAATAGTAGCCTATTAATAACACCTTCATTTTTGTCCTTTTTTCTGCAAAGTGTCCTCTGTAGGGTTCATTATGGCATGCATGCAAAATATCATAGGTCTCATATTCTCAAACACATCTTCTCATGACCTGGTCTGGGCTAGTATAAAATAATGTGTTATCAATCCATGAGTACTGAAATCTCTTTTCTACTAGCAATTTTCTATCCTTTGGAGAAAAGTGTGTAGGCATCTTGTCAGCTACAAGATAGTTTGCTATACCGGCATACCATGGAGTCTTGATAGCAATGTGGAATAGATGCTCATCTAGAAATGTGTCATCTATTAATGAGGTATTTGTATCTGCATGCTGTAATCTAGAAAAATAGTCTGCTACTACATTGGCTTTTCCTGGCTTGTCTACTATTGTGAGATCAATTTCCTATAACAAAAGTAGTCATCTTGCTAATATGCCTGAAATGGCAAGTTTGTTCATAAGATATTTTATTGCAGCATGATCAATATGAACAAATATGGGGTATCTTGTTACATAGTGCTAGAATTTGTTTAGAGCATAGACTACTGCTAATAGTTCTTTTTCTGTGACTGTGTAGTTTAACTCTAGACCATGTAGACTTTTACTAATGTAGTAAATAGCATTTTCTAGTTTTTCAGATTTCTGGCCTAAGAGAGCTCCTATTTCATAGTCAAATGCATTAGTATGTATATGAAATGGAAAAGTCCAATCAAAGCCTTTTAGTACTGGTGCTTTTGTAAGAAGGTACTTAAGTTGCAAGAATGACTCTTCACAAGATGGTGTCCATGTGAATTTGCCCTCTTTTGTAAGCAAAGTGTATAGTGGACTGGCTATTTGACTAAAGTTTTGAATAAACCATCTATAGCATCCAGCATGTCCTAAAAAGGATCTAACCTCTTTTTTCTTAGTAGAGTGGGCATTGTTTGAATTACCTCTATGTTTTTTGGATCCACTTGTATGCCAACTTTTGAGATGAAGTGTCCCAAAACAACTCCTTCCTGCATCATCATGAAATATTTCTCATTGTTAAGTGACAAGTTGTGCTCTTTACATCTGATCAGAATTTTCTCTAGATTCTCCAAGGCTTCTTCAAATGTGACTCTGAATGTAGTGAAGTCATCCATATAAATCTCCATGTAATCATGTGAGATGTCAACAAAGATGTTGATCACATCCCTTTAAAATGTTGCAGGTTCATTACACAACCCAAATGGCAGAACATAGTAGGTGTATGTTCCCCATGGACATGTGAATGTTGTCTTTTCTTGGTCCTCAGGTGCAATGTTGATCTGATTGTATACATTATAGCCATCAAGAAATTAGAAGTACTTTTTGCATGCTAATGTATCTAGCACCTAATCAATAAATGATAATGGGAAATGGTCTTTCTTTGTTGCATTATTAAGCTCTCTTTAATCAACACAAATTCTCTATTAACCCCCTTTATTAGGCACTATCACAAGGGGTGAAACCCATTTACTATCTAAGATTGGATATATGAATCCAACATTTAGCATTTTCTGTAGTTTGGTTTTCACAATTTCTCTGAGAGTTGGGTTGATCCTTCTTCGTGGCTGACATAGAGGTAGTCTACCTTCATTGATGTAAATTCTATTGGTACAAAGTTTTGGACTCAATCCCTTCATGTCCCCATATTCCCAAGAAAAAGCCTTTTCATGCTTACATAGGAGTTGTGTTAACAATTTTAATTGTTGCAAAGATAAATTATTGTTAGCATGAAGGTTATGGCTAGGTGAGAGTTCTATAGTAGTGGTTAGTTCTAGCATTGAGGCTTCTGATATAGGGCTGGTTGATATCTCACAAGTTAATAATTTTTGTATGATTTTAGGCTCTGTTGGTAGGACATAATTTTTGTAGGTACTCAATTGCAGAATTGAGCTTTGAGAAATGTCTCTTGCTATAATAGAATCATTTGTATGGATACTTTGGAGAATATCATCATCTTTTTGCATTTTCAAAAATTTTTTTTGATGTAGCATCATCAGTTGAGCAACAGAGTTTATTTTTTCTTCCTCATCTCCCAAGTTTGGTCAAATAGGATTGTTTAAATCTTCTTGTGATTGGGCTAGAGGATATAGTGCTAACTTCTTGAGGGTTTGGCCATCAAAGATGGTCATATTTCCTGATTTGCAACTAATATTAGCATTTTTTGTTGCTAACCATGGCCTTCCAACGATTATTGGATAACCATAAAGGGTTACTTTGGGTGACAGTCTCATAAAATCAACAGGGTATTCCCAAGAGTCCAATGTGACTACTATGTCTTCGATCATGTTGTCTAGAGTAACATTAGAACTATTTGCAAGTTGTAAAATTGTTGGAGTTTTCCTTAATCCCTCTATACCCAACCTATGCATAGTATCCTTGTTCATGACATTTATAGCAACACCTAGGTCTATCAAAGCATTCTTCACTAATTGGTCATTAATTATTACATCAACAAATGGGCTTCCTGGATCAGAGTATTTAGGAGTCACAATCTTTCCCAACATTATATTGAAGCCAATTGACCTATGACATGCACTATTTGGGGATCCTTTTTCTTTCTTCCAGGTTTCTTAAGACATGCTTCTTTGATGACTTTTCCATAGAGTGGAACATCTTTGATGGCCTAAAATAGTGGAATTTGGATATGCATGTTCTTTAACTAGTCAAGGATATCAAATGATGCTTCTTCTTGGAGCATAGGTTTATCCATCCTAAACCTCTGAGGAAATGGAGGACTAGTTTGAATTTGAGGGCTATTTTGGTCTAGTATCTTAGTTGGTAAGGTTGGATTTGGCAAAGTAACTTCCGATTGTTGTGTTGATGCTGCAGGAGTATCTGGTACTTCTGTTATAATAGGTGATTATGGTGTTGGTAGAGTAGTACCAGATCTCAAGTGGATATTAGTGATATCTAATGCATGAGAAAGGTACTATTGGGCTTCAGCACTATAGACTGGTTGTTGTTTCTTATTATTAGGATTTGGTTGTGGTTGAGCCAGTAATTGTGTTGGCTTTGGTGGAGAACTTGTGGCTACAGGAGGTGGCATGAGTGCTAGTTGAGGAACCGAAGGTGGTAATGGTTGATAGCTAGGATTTTGATTAGGTCACTACTGAAGTCCCCTCCATTGATTATATGACTACCAATTTCCCTATGGTGGTTGCCATTGATTTTGAGATTGTGGTTGTGGCCATTGGGGTTGTTGGGAGTTATACCATTAGTTCAACTGAGTGTTTGGCCATGCATTATTCCACACAGGTTGGAAATATTGTGAAGGATATTGGGAATTTCAGGTTTTCCATTACATATTATAATTATTGAAAGATTGCAATGGTTCTTGAGGCATACCTTGTCATGGAGCCCATGGGAAACATTGAGAAATGAAGAAGACTTGCTCATCCTCTCCCTCTATCTTCCTGAACTCAGTTAGAACATGGTGTGTTTCTAAATTTGCTACCAGCTTGCATCTATAGTCCTTCTTTTGTTGTCTACAATGTGGGCAATACTCGGCTAACTTTAACTCAGCTTCTCCATGCTTCTTTTTGGCTTTCATTGCATCCAAGTGGGTGGAAACATCATTGATAATGTCTTTCTTGAAATCTGACAACAAGTTTGAGATTTCCATCTTTGATATACCAGGACTACTTCCTTTTGCAAGTGTTGGATAAAATCCTTTGCCCTTCTTTATTGTTGATATTGAATAGTTCAAAAAAAATTTCTTGAGATAATCCCAAGAAGATTGAGATACATCTCCTCTAGCCATAAGGTCCAATGCTTTGAGATAGTTATCATTTACTCCTCTCAAAAAGATGATTTTTTGTGAATCCTCCTGCAATGCATGTTGAGGATTCTTTTGCAAATTGTATAAGAAGTAGGAGATGTAGTCTTCTAGAGTCTCCTCTTCTTTTTGTGACATTTGAAAGATGTCATCTCCTCTCAAATCACCCACTTTGTAGTATTCTTTATATTTTTGCAGAAACCGGTTTCTCATCCCATCCCAATCGGTTTCTGCATTTGCCCCTAGTCCCATAAACCATCTTAAGACTGACTCCTTTAATGTGGCTAGAAATAATTTGAGTTTATGACTATCAGTGTTATAGTCAAAACTTTGACAAAGAATGTTGAACTCAAATAAGAAGGTGTCAGGATCCTCAGTTATTAGGCCATAAAACTTTGGTAACACAACAATAGGTATATTTTTTAGATTAGCATTATTGATAAGGCTAGGAAGTGAAAATGGAAATGTAGGTTGGGCCATTTATGTAGGTGTTTGGAATTAAAATTTCTATTGAGAAGTGTTTATACCCAAAGGTTTACTATTAGCATTTGGTGCACTTGGGGTGGAGTGTACAAGAAAACTGGCCAAAATCTCAACAAAAGGTCAAAGGTCAGATGGATCAAATGGGTCCTCTACTGATGAAGTGGATGGAGGAAATTCCATACTCGCATCAATAAAAGGTAATTCAATTTTTGCATATTCTTTATTTAAATTGAGTGTTTCTCTTGGGAGAAATCTTCCATGGACATCTATTCTTCTTCCCCTTCGATGCATACAAGTGATTAAATGAACTTGTGAAGCAAGTTCAGACTTACAACTATTCCTAGGAAACATGGAACTATCTAAAATGACTCAATAGGATTCTCAGTTTGACACCATCCCTGACAACGGTGCCAAAAATGGAGAGCCCCATAATAGGTAATAATAATTACGCCAAAGCTTTCCCTAGGAATAGTGTATTCAGACTAGGTATTATTTCCCTATCACTGAGTGCATTTAAATTGTCAACCCAGGGATGTATACTTGAAATGGGACATCACACTTTGTGCACTAAGCCTCTCATAAATTCATCTTACTTAAGCTATAGGAAAGTAAAATGCATAGAAAGAACTAAGCTATTGTTGCAGGAAAGTAAAACACATAGCTGAACAAAGGAATTGATGTAAGCAATCATAAATTTAACTCTAACCTATCCTATCATTCCAATACATGTACTATGGCTATCTCTACATATGCTACAAGAACAAACACATATATAATGCTACAAGAACAAGCAGTGAACACTACTTCAAATACTAAAAAAAATTAAACTACTTTCTCTACTCTAGTCTACTCCACTTCCCAAGTGGGCCCTCCTTGGTTGGTTTTGAATAACTACGAACACAAAAGATAATTCAAATTACTCCTTCATTTCATATATTTAGAAAAATGGATTACAACAAAATAGAACACAAGTCCAAGGAGTAACTTGCTTCTCAATACAACAGTAAAAGTATTATTTGTCTAACTAGATTTCCATCAATCATCTCCCTATATATAGAGAATTGACATTTAAACATTTAGATAAACTTTGACTGATTCATCCATGAAGGAAGGAGAACACATCAACAACAATAGAAGATCATAAAGACCAAAGAACCATCTCAATAGAATATTGATTGTGGAGGAGATTCAACATGGTCATGCCCCTATATTCCCTGAGACATTGGTTCCTTCAATTCTGCAGGCATGTCCCGTGACTATCTTAATGGTTCTTCTTATTATGGTCGAAACATCATCACTCTTTCATCAATGCAACTGATTTGTTCTCTAGCTACTCCTTCAATCCTGGCAGATTAGTAGTGTATGCATGCATATTCAAGTACTTAACTTAATCAATTTCATCCAAATATTAAGACACATTAAAATAGTTATATGAAATACTGCAGTGTATATATAGTATTAGCAAGGTGTGTCTACTATTTCCTACCCACAAGTTTGGGGATCTAACTATACTTAAAGCATATATACAAACTTAAGCACTTAAAAATCCACACAAATGTTTTAGGAATGTTTAGGAACAAAGCATAAAATATCATAAAACAAAGACCAACTTTAGTCTCATCACCAGGCACTCTCCATGCCGTAAAAAGCCAGGTTTTGGCCTTTTCGAGAAATTTTGAATTAAGTTTGGAAAAATGTCCTCCACTATCTCGCGACATTATACACTTACCCATACAACACTTGGTCAAGTGTCATATGACCATCACTGGAATGTCATATGGGTAGTTATGTATTGTCGTATGGTTTTTTTAGGGTTTTGGGGGCTCAAAATTTACAAAATTTGGGCTTAGAACCTTTGTAAATTGTTCCCTATGATTGGGCTTCATTTGGTATCACTTATGAATTTCTATACATGGTTTAGTTAGCATTAGAGGATGTTACTTATGTTATTTCAGTACTTGGCTTGTACTTGTGACCTTCCTATGAGGCTAGGACTCGTTCTGGTGGCAGGATTTAAACAAATATAACATTTAAGTATAAGTCTGAGATAGATTCTAGATTCATAGGAGTTAAGATGCAAAATCTAGATTTTGGGGATTTTTGAAAAATTCCAGACTTAAGCCAAATTTCAGGCATGGGAGGGTTCTCTAGACCTAGAAATAAGCCATGGAATGTTGTGTTAATGAATGTGGAAGTTTGTATCACCTATGTATGTTCATTACTTGTTTTTTTTATGTTATATGGTGTTACTTATGATATTTTTCACTTTCCATATACTTGAGCTTAGTTTATGAGGCTAAGACTCATCTCGGTGGCCCGTGTGCACGAGAGGGTTCCCTAGACCTATAAATAAGCCATGGAAATTTGTATTTATGCATGTAGAAATTTCTATGCTATATTTTAATGATTATTGTGATATAAATTCTTCTAATGGTTTCTATTATTTATATGGCTAAGGTTAGGACTCTCTCTAAGGGCCTGAGTACGCAGGGGAGTTTCCTAAACCTATGGATCAGGACTTGGAAATGTTATCTTGTATCTTTGGCTTGTGATGGGGTAAGGGACTAGGGACCATAGGTGAGTGGCTCACCATAGGTGTTGGAACCCTAAAGTGGTTTCCAAATGATCCTATGGGTGGGTTGGTAAAAAGTGATAACCTTAAAAATTAACTTGGGAATGGGGATTCAAAAGATAATGAAAGAAAATATAATAAAGGCCACACAAACTTGATTGGAGTAGCGAGACTAGGGATAACTGCTAGGATGGATCCCTATTCATAAAGGGGGGACCAAAGTTACATGGTTTTCAGGAAGGATCCCAATATACAGGTTGTGTGATGAAACTCACTTAGGTGGTATCCTAGAACCTTGACCTCGGTGTTATAGTATGATGATATTTTATGTTCTTTTTCTTGTCCTTTTGAGTCTTGGATTTATTGGTTTTTGAGACTTAGATTGCCTTAAGTTCTTGAGAGTACCTTGGTTCTATATCCTAGAATGGGGGGTGGAACTCTACCAATTTCACATGGTTGGGTGGTAAATCTCTTTCAAGGTATTGTTCATGGTTCACGTGTCATAGCTTGGATTCTGAATTGTTCAGTTATAAAGTTTTCCTCTCTTGTATCATGTATCTCTATCTTTTGAAATCAAGGTGTAAATATGTAATGTAAGCCTTTGGGAAACTTGATGTAATTATCTCTTTGTATGCCTTCGGGCCATGTACACGTAATTCTAATTCTAATTATGTTGAAATAGAAATTGTAAGAAAGAAGATATGCACATGGGAAGGGTAGTATTAGGAATCTCAAAAGGGCATTGAATATTGGTTAATCCATTATGAATTATAATTAAGTAACTTTCCTACCCTTTCTCTCTTGTGAGTTTTAAATGAAATTTAAAGTAACGATTCTATGCAAGTATTTGCAATACAATAGATGCAAACTTCTTAAAGGAAACTCATTATGATATGTGGAATAGTGAAAAGATATGCTAAGGGTTGAAGAGTATCTCAAGGTGAAATAATAAGGGAAAGGAAATATGTATGTTATTGAAAGTAGTAATGAGATGTGATTTCTTCTAGTGCTCTTAAATGTATAAGTTCAATGTGTATGATGTAAGGTTATTTAAACTAGGTTTTAATCTTAATCCTTAACTAGATTTATACAAGGTTATAGATGATAATTTGTGGAAGTTAAACTTGTGGAAAAAATGATTTAGTGAATGGTTTATGTTGGTTAGCAATAGATGGTTAATAACTTTACACTCTTTCTATTTTGATTTTAAAGCGAAAATGGAAAGTAAGGACTCTTAATGAAAAGCTTATTTATGTATTGTTAATGGAATTGAGTTGTGCATAGATAAGGTTAAGGAGTAAACAAATAGGAAAGGATAAATATACTTAGTGGATAAGATAAGTAATGTGCACTTGTTGCTCTTCTAAAAGTAAATGATGTGTTAGTTTGGTAAAGAAAATGAATTCAATTAATTCATTAAGGCAATTGGTTTTGATGTAGAATGAAAGCAATGTCTCGATGTAAATTGAAGTTGAAAAGGAAATAGAATTCATTTGATTAAGTAATGAAATGCAATGCTTGATAATGGTAAATGAATTCATTAAGGGAAACTTAAGGAATGTACTTGTGAATGTAATAAATGATGTAATGTTAGAATGTTAGAAAAAAAATTGTTAGTTATGATTTTAGGTCAAAGACTTGATTTCTTATGGGTTCCTTGGCGGGGACATTACATTCTACCTATTCTTTCTAGTCTCCATAATTCCATCCCAAAAAGACTCTTCTTTGTAACTCTTATATGACATTCTTCCTTTCTATTTGTAGTTTTACTAACTTTGGGGGATGATGAAATTTCATTTTGATATAATAACTCATGTATTATTAGATGGTCATACTAACCCCAGAGTTATTAGATCCCTTTCATTCTCTCTTTTTTCATTTATTTATTTCCCTTGTTATGTACTTTCTTGAGGGCATCTCACAATGGAAACATTTCTTGTGGGTGCATATATTATCTATTAAATCCATTTCTCTTGTTGAGGAATTTTCAATCACTTTAACATTAGGGGAATACACTTTGCTCCTTGTTTCATATTTTTCACACACACAATGATTCAATGCAATCCCTCTTATGGATGGCCAATGAGATAATGTTTTCCTTGTACTCATCCTTTCATTGGATACCTTAATGGAGACAATTATTTACTTAAGGAATGATCTTCCTATCTTTGATCCCTATGAAGACAATATTTTCCTTCATTAGATACCTTAATAGAGACAATGCTTTCCTTAAGGACTGATCCTATTTGATGGGTTGACTAGTATAACGCATATTTCTATACTTTCAATACCATCTTTAGAAATACTTTCTCTGTTAGGCCCAAAAGGAGGTATGAACAACTAATTCACCCCATCCCTCTCATTTTTTATTGCCTCCTTTTGGGCCTAACAATTGGTATCAGAGCTAAGTCCTTTTGAAGAATCTTTACCACTTGAAGGAGATTTGTCATGGCAAGAATAAGAAGAGAGAATTTGAAGTTTGATGAAAATAATTACCTGATTTAGAAGGATCAGATGACTACCTGCCTAATATGAATGGGATAATTGATGGAAACATATGTAGGGAAAAAATGATCAATGCAAAAATTCAATTCTATATCCACCTTAACACTCTAAAATTATATTTGCAATATGTCCACTTGATCACTCTAAATATCCAACTTCAAGCCCATCTCTACAATATCTAATCTTTCTTTTTTTCACTCGATCTTCTCCCCCTTTGACATCATTGAGAAAGGACCAAAGATATCAAAAATACCAAACCAAGAAACAACCATAAGACTGCTCCCCCTGAGGAGTAGTCCCTAGAACTCATCAATCTAGTGCATAATGCTCTGATAGATCCTCTAGATTGATTCTACCCTTAGAATCATTAGCTCTAATCTGAAGGGGCTATTACCCCAAGATTTTCCCTAAGATACTAAAAAGTATCCTTCAGAAAAGGCTTTGTAAAGATGTCAACAATTTGTTCCTTAGAAGACACAAAGTCTAATTTCACTTCCTTTTCATTTACTGTATACCTTAAGACATGATACTTAATAGAAATATGCTTTGTCTTTGAATGTAGAACATAATTCTTTGAAATATTTATAGCACTTGAGTTATCACAATGAATAATAATTGGTTCATCAATGTTTATCCTTATGTCCTTCAACATTTTCTTCATCCAAATATCTAGATTACAGTTAATTGTAGTAGCAAAATACTAAGATTCAATAGTAGATTTGTTTGGTTATTAGGAATGGTATACAAATTCTCAATGACCTACCAGTATTCATCTCTTTCTCCCATGCATATCCATAAAACTTCGGACTCTCACTTCTTATACTTTCCATGACGGATCTCCTTTGTGGTCAAGCTTCTTCAAAAGGACTTATCTTTGATACCAATTGTTAGGCCCAAAAGGAGACAATCACAATTAAGAGGGGGGGGGGGGGGGGGGTGAATCAGTTGTTTATACCTAATTACATTAATTTCACTTTAGCCTCTTAGATTTGAAAGATAAATAATAATGCAAGATCATGCCACAAAACACATAATGTAAAGATTTGTTCTTGAGGAAACCTATTTAAGGGAAAACCCTGATGGGAGTGAAAAACACTAGATGAGTGTACTCTATTAAAAGTACTACTTGGGTTAAGATAAAAATGGAGAAAAAAGGATGCACTTGCAACCATAATCTTACAAACCAATATATAGGCTCACTACTCAGAGCTCACTGCTCACAATATAATCTCAGATCTTTCCCTCACTCAGGTTCACCAATCTAATTTTAATTACAAAGGGGTGGACATACAATCCTTCCAATCGAGCTAACAAATAGAATTGTCTATGCCAATACAGTTCCAATGAAGTAAAAACTATGTATTGAGTGTAGAACACACATATACACAATCCTCTCATCATGCATACATACTCTCAATGATCTCTCATTTATACCGATATCAAAGAGTAATCAACCACTAGGCCAGATAATACCTAATACAATAAAAGATATAAAAATTATGCTCAATCCTTAATGTGATCCAAATAAAGTTGGCTAAGACTTAGATAGGACCCAAATCTTCATCCTTGATCATGCTATACCATCACCAATAATTTCAACACGTCACTCCATCAAGTTGGGTAGGACCTAAATGAAGAAACACCAAAATGCTACCAAAGAAAAATATGATCACCATTGCCAATGTGAACCAACAACATGATCATCACATAATCTAAGAACACCAGCAAGCATCATGAATACCATTCATAACCTTTGCATAAACTCTAATACAAAATCCAAACTCATCTTTAACTCAAATCAACAAGAACACTAAAATATTAAACATGGACATAACAAATGATAGCTTGTTATACTCTGAATCATGAACAACACCAGTTGTGATCACAATGATAAGGGATCATACAATAGCTAGATTCACAACCTCTAAAACATCACATTCAAGTCACACCAAACCAAATCCACAACCACTACTCACAGGAACACTGTGACACCAGTGACCAAAAGCTAGATCACATCTTACTCAAACTATCAAACCAACCTCTACGAACCTTTGTAGATGATCTGTAGATGTCCTAGATCAATACCTCACCATCACATCTCAATATCTTTAGTATAGCATCTGAAAAACTGAAATCCACCTTACCAAACGTCTTGAACACACTATTTGACACAACAACAAGTATGTTGACATCAATGACAAAACACTAATGTCAGCACACCCAAATCCAAAACTATGACATGCTCAAAAATCTTCTAACATTATCTTTGTGTGATCCATAGTAAGGAAATTCCTTTATAGACTGGTGGTCATCTCTCTCTCTCTCTCTCTCTCTCTCTCTCTCTCTCTCTCTCTCTCTCTCTCTCTCTACCAATGCCTCTCTTATCTTGGTTTTGGATTTGTTGAAAACTTAAGTCACTTGGGGGCTTGATGTTTCTTTGTATCCTTGACCTTGATTAGATTGTTCGTATGCATTGATCAAATTTATCACAAGCATGAGTTTGTCATATAATTTTGCTAAAGTAGGGGCTAAATGAATAGTCCCAAAAGTTATCACCCATTATTGGATACTTTACTAAGACCTATTAGACTCCATTTTGGTGATTTCAAGGTCTAAATGACCATTATGCTTGATCCTAGAAACTTATCTTTTATCCCCCTACTTCTTTTCTTCCATCCCAAAATCCCCTCCAAATTTTGGCCCATTCTCCAATGTACAAAATGGTAATGGTATTTTTTCCTTGGCAATTGGGGCCCAAATTTTGCCTAGGGCTTGATGTTGAGGTATTAACGAGATTTCTAGATTTCTAGTTGGCCTAGATCAAGTTTGAATCCTGAAAATATTCTAAGTATAAAAGGACCTTATCTCTCCTCATTTTGTATATCACAACTAAGTGCAAGAATTTTGGCAATCAAGCTATCAAGATTTGAAGCAACCAAGAGCAAGAACATTTGGATTCAAGATGTGAAGGCCCAAGCATCCAAGTTCAAGATCTCCAAATCTCCACTTCTTCAAGATCTATCAAATCAAAGGAAATATTATCCAATTGAAGCAATTTTATCTTCCATGATGGCCAAGAGGAAGAATTCTCAACCATGCAAGAAGATCCTTCATCCATTCTCCTTCTCTCTCCTTCATTACAAGTGATTTCAAGCATATGAAAATTTAAGATCTAGGATTGAAAATCATAGATCTATGTATTATTGAGGTAATCCTTGATTCTACATCACATTCCAAGGTCAAATATTTGGATTTCAAGTACATTCAAGAAGCTTCACGGATCTAAGAAATTTCTACATATGTCCATGAGGGTTTATGCAAGGTAAATCTACCATTTTCCTCTTTAAATACATTAATTTATGCAATTTATTTCCATTTTCAAGGTTGATTCCTAAACAAGGGTTTGACCAAGACAAACCCCTTTTCTCAATCTTTTCCTATATTTTTCTGTGTGTGGGATCTAGTTATTAAGCCACCAGATCGGGCATTGTCAAAAGTCCTCATAAATTCAACCAAAATTGCTATGTATATAATGTCATTGGTGAATTGTCCCTAAGTACAAGGTGGGTTTTGGCCTATCCCTCACACTTTTAGCTCAATTTTTACCCACGGGTTAGTTTTGAGCTTGAATTTCTAGATCTTTACTTTTTTGCTCAATACCAATTTATTTCTATATTGTATTTCCAATTTTTTGCATTTTTTCTAGTTTGGCATTTTAATCATATTAATCCATCATTTTCATTTCTTCAATCACATATTTTAGTGAAGGGCCTATTGTTGAACTTAGAATTTGAGTCTCTTATTGGAACTAATGGGGCATATTCCTTCTAAATGTGTAATTGAACAAAAAGGGGGGTGATTTAACTATCTTTTTCATTGTTTCCCTTTTCCTATTATATAGTTACCTGCTAAACTAAACTGGCAATTAACTATCAATTTCTTCCCACAAAAATTACTCATTATCATTTGAAAATTAAATGTTAACCTTCAAACTTGTGCTAATAAAAAATTGTACATCAACTTAAGATATGAATTTAAAAGTCATTTTTAAACATTAAAAGTTTATGATTCAGTAGTATACTACTTACCAAGTTCATGTCTCTATAATCAGAGTTCTTGTTGCCATATTGATAGGATCAAGCATTTATATTGGAAACACTTAGGCATTAACCTTGAGTTATCTATCTTGCATTAGAGATTCAAGAGATCATGTTATCAATATATGCAATGCATCTTTTCATGTATCCAATCTATAGATAATATATGACTTCAACTATACTTCTCATCCAAATTTCCCTCACTATGAATGTCTTAATTTGACATCAATGAAAAGCATATTCCAATGAACTTCCCCTTTGGAATTGATGTCAAATATCTACAATGATTTACATTCACTCTTCTTGTCTAAATTCATTGTACACATACATATCTTCATGATTTCAAACTTCATCATATCTATTTACACTACCCCAAGGTCTGCATGTCTGCACTTCCTATTAGATGTTGCACAATTCATAAACTTCAACAAATCAAGTATGAACACCAAACTAAAAAAACATCATTACCTATAACTATGATCACCATCATCACTCTAAACAATATTAAATGAGATCAACATAAACATGATCTCACTACAAAAGTGAATTCAAAATATTGCAAAGATTGAATTGAGCATCTATACCTCTTTACATTACATACACAACTGTTGTTCCCATCTCCTCCTTTGACACCAATGGTAATGGTGAGAACCATAAAGTTTTAGGTTAACAAAGAAGTAGAGACATAAGCTCCCCCTGAAACTGAACAACTAGCAGATGAATTATTGAATACAAGAGAAGGGTAAGACCCTCAACCTCTACCTGTAACTTTCAAAGGCCTTCATTGCTAAAGGCTTTGTGAATATATGAAATACTTGATCTAAAGTTGAAACATATTTGAAAGAAACTAAATTTTTGAACAAAAATTCTCTTAATAAATGATATATAATGTCAATGTACTTTTTTCTTGAGTGCATAATAATATTTTTAGAGATGTTAATTACACTTGTGTTATGACACATGATAGAAACTAGTTTAGGAACTTGAACCTTCATGTCTAAAAGTGTTTACACCATCCAAATAATTTGTGTACAACATGAAGTAGCGAATATATACTCTACCTATATTTTTTATAGAGATACAAACTCTTGTTCCTTTCTATGCCAACATACTAGTCTATCTCCTAAGAAGAATGCAACTCCACTAGTATGCTGTTAGAGTAGTCATATTATAGCTAATAATTAATTAATTTAATTATTAGTCTATTATTCTCTACACTTAAGTTAGACTTAGGCATATTATTATTCTTTAGGGTTTTCTCCTTTAGGGTTTTGGTATCCTTTTATAAGGATTCCCTCTTTGTATTTTTCAGCAACTCAATGCATTGTTCATAATAGATTGTTCTTTTGATTGTGCATATGATGTCTCTGGCTTTTTGGCCTCCATAGTTTTTTCTTGCTTCTGTTCTTTGCTTCTTCCATGTGACAGGGTTATGCATGCAGGTGTTCTTGGGAGATTAGTTTTTCACCTAATCTAACATGGTATCAGAGCCATCTTGCTGCTCGTTGTTCATGTCTTGTTGAAGTGATTCAGAAGCAGGAGGGTTTCAAAAAATTTCAGTTATGGTATTTTGAGCAAAAATGGATGCCACCATTGCGTCCAGAAGGCCCAAAAACCCCAGAATCCATATAAAATTTGTCCATTTTGAACACCTTTGCAATTTGAGGCAAAAAAATTTTTGGGTACCAGGCCGTACGGTCTGGCACACGGATCAAGATGGTGAATTTTTTTCAAAAAAATTTAAAATTTTTTTTGAGAGGCGGCCACCTGGGTGCCACCCCACGGCCTCCACAGAGCCGCTACCCTTTGCAGAGCAGCCGCGGCCCCGCTGCCTTCCGCCCCAGCGCCGTCCATGGCCCCGTCGCCCTCCACCGCCCACCGGCCCAGCTCCGCCTGCGGCCCCGCCGCAGTCCGCTGCTCACCACCCGCCTGCGGCCCCACCTCCGACGCTCCATCAGACTGCTGGTCCTATGGGGGACCAGCCCTTGGCCCCTAGCGTCTAGCGCCAGCCCCCTGGTCCCCACGTGACCAGGGGCTTCCTGATTCAGCCCCCAGGCCCCCTGCTGACGTCAGCAGGCATGCTTTTAAAATTTTTTTTTAAAAAAACTTGCATTTTTTTTAGGGCTCTATTTTTAGGGGTAAATGGGCCTTTTTTGCAATATCTTGAGCATACGGAGGTCTTTTTTGGACTTCTTTATATTGTCGGAAAGCTTTTTCTGAGATCTTTCCGATTATGGAGGTTAGAGTTCTTGGCTCTGCTATTTTGATAGTGTTTTTTTTTGTCAAAGGTGATGTTTATTTTTTGCCTTCTGGGAGCCATATCTCGCTCATCCGGACTCATTTTTGGGCTCACCAGATATCGTTGGAAAGTTGGTTTTGTGAGTTATTCAGTTGCAGGGGTCTTTTATCCAGATTTTGCTCCAGGTTTTCTCTCCTCTGAGTTTTTCACTTTCGCACTCTGGCGGATTACTTGGGTTCTACAGGTCCTGGGATCTCTTCTTCTGTTCTTCTGGCTCACTCTTCTTTCTAACTTCTGAGCATTGTATTCTTCTCTTCTGTTGCATTCCTTTTTTTGTAAACGCACTAAGATAAAGTGCCTACTTTTGCATATCTGGGATCTTGTACTCCTTGTGTTTGTTTGTGCTCGCACTCAATTATAAAGTGCCATGGGGGGTTATGATGTTTTGCCTTTTGTGCTCATCCACCTTTGTCAAGTGAGTGTACCTTCCATGACATTAGCCCATGTTGTGTGTCTATGACACCGCCCTTTATCATGTGCTTGTACTTCTGTTGCACTGTTGGTGTTCCTGATTCTTCTTCTTGCAGATGTTTCTGGCATTGCATTTCAGTGTTCCTATCACCCCTCTCCCTGTTTAGCATTATGGGGGGGGTTCACCTATTGGTTCTATTGCTTCCTTGGTTCAATTGAGTGATCTACGTATACAATTTTTGTTCCTATGTACTGGGTGGATGCAGTGGCTAGGTACCTATGCATTTCGGTGAGATGGATCATCTACTATATAAACACTCATTCATTCCTACTTTTGGAGGCCACCTCTTTGATTGATTAGCTCTTTAGACTTTGTCTTCTCTACCTGGTCATGCACTATTTCAGTGGGGGTTCCAGTAGTTTCTTCTGACAGTGTTTGCAGTTTCATGCTTCGGAGATGCTTCATGCTCTTTCTTGTTCCTTTCTTTGGGACATTCCCTAGATTGGAGGCTTTGTTTCCTTCATCTAGTTTATTTCTTGTACTTGGGTACCTGATTAGGCCTAGTTGCCGGGACCCATTGTTCTTTCATGCATTTTTGTTTTCATGCATCTTTTAGTCCTTAGTTTGTTTAGCTTCTCCCTAAGTTACACTTAAGGGGGGGTCTTAGAGTAGTCATATTATAGCTAATAATTAATTAATTTAATTATTAGTCTATTATTCTCTACACTTAAGTTAGACTTAGGCATATTATTATTCTTTAGGGTTTTCTCCTTTAGGGTTTCGGTATCCTTTTATAAGGATTCCCTCTTTGTATTTTTCAGCAACTCAATGCATTGTTCATAATAGATTGTTCTTTTGATTGTGCATATGATGTCTCTGGCTTTTTGGCCTCCATAGTTTTTTCTTGCTTTTGTTCTTTGCTTCTTCCATGTGACAGGGTTATGCATGCAAGTGTTCTTGGGAGATTAGTTTTTCACCTAATCTAACATATGCTTCGTGTCATCAAAGCACCCTACCCAATATGCATTATCATAGGAGTTAAAGTGAAATCATTATTTCTAGGGTATCATAAACCATATTCCAATATCCCTTTAATATCTAAATATCTTCTTGACAACATTAACATGAACCTCTTTAAGAGAGGACTCAAAGTCTTGTAACTAAACACACTTTTGCATGATATCAAACCTAGACGAGGTAATATATAGTAAGATTCCAACCATAGATATATATCTAGTTTGATAAGCTTCAGATGATTTGTCTACTTTTCTCAACTTACATATGATTACCATAGATTTTCATTCATCCATATGAAATCATTTAAGCATTTCCCTTGCATACTTAGTTTGAGAGAAATATAATTTTTTCAAGCTGAGAAATCTACAATCCAAGAAAGGACGATGATTTTGCAAGCATGGACATTTCAAATTATGATTGCATGAGGTTAGAAAACATTTTAAGTACATATCATCATTTTTGTAACCAAAAATTATGTCATCTACATAAACTTCTACAACAAGTACATCCTCACCTTATATTCTCACATACAAAAATTGTTGTCCACACTACCTCTTCTAAATCCTTGTACCAAAATATGTTAATCTAATCTAAATTACCAAGCTCTAGAATCTTGTTTCAAACCATATAAAGTCTTTTTCCATCTATAGAAATAATGATGATTCCCATCACATGTGAAACCTTTAGCTTTCTGTATGTAGACCTCTTCATCAAGATATCCATTAAGAAAAGCTGGTTTATCATCCTTCTAATAGATTTTGAAATTTTTGTAAATTGAAAACACCAAGAATATCCTTATGGCTTCAAGACTAGCCATAGGAGAAAATACCTCACCAAATTTTATATCCTCAACCTAAGAGTGTTCCTTACAAATAAATCTATATTTGTTCCTCACAACCTTATGTTATTCATCTAACTTATTCCTAAAGACCCATTTTTCTCCAATAATATTCTTACCTTTAGGCCTAGGAACTAGCTCCCATATTTTATTATTTTTAATATGATTTAGTTTCTCCTAATGACCTTAAACTCATATTTTATAGCCTCTACATAGTTCTTAGGTTCTACACTCATCTTTTCTAGGCTCAACATAGTTCTTAGGTTCTACTTTTGATAGTAACCAAAAATCTTCTTGCTCACCTATTTTTGTAGTCATAGCTATGTCCTGAGCCACTAAGAAGACAACAATATCATTTAATCTAGATTTTTTATAAGAAATAGCTTAAGGCATTTTTAGGTTAGGTTTAACAACTAGTTGATGCAGGAGCATCTTGGGTCCTGAGCAATCTTGCATCACCAAAAATATTTCCTATCTCCTGTACCAGTCTGATGTTTATTTTGTAGCCATTTTTGTTGTTGGTTTCTTTCCTTGTGAAGTTAATTCAGTGATGTGGACCTAATTGTGAGCATTTTCCTAAGATCGCATGACCTAATTCATTTGGATATGGAAGTTATCGCAATTTTCCTTGGGTATCAATTTTCTGCCAGTTTTGCTCATGAAATGTGTGGTATTTTGGCTTGCACGGTTCCGTGTGGGGAAATTAGATCTTGCACAGTTAGGGATCTATTCTTGGATCATGTGTGGACCTAAATCCTACTTCGCATCATGTTTTGTTATTTCTTTCTTTAGTTTTGGTTTCTCCTCCTAAGTGGACCTATATTGTAATTAAATGCCTAACTGGCCGACTTGTGACTTTGCTGGCTATATATTTGGAGCTTAGGTTGTTTAGTTCAGGATGGTAGTTGGTAGTGGTAGAATTATTTGAGAAGATAATATGCGAGATGTGACTCTAAATTCATAATTCTCATTGTATAAAGCCGAAACCCGGAAGGCCTCACAGTCGGGCATGTTGAAGGTTTAATATAATTGTTCCATTGTTGCGCCCAGTTGCTTGTCTCATATCCATTGTGTTTTCACTGATTCCATGTGGTTTTTATATTTCTTTCATGTGTAACTCTTTGTAGGGCATGTTTGTGGATTTAAGCAGTCTCAATTAACTTTGATTCTACCTTCACCTACCCTACCCTTGCGTTAAGTGGTATCGGAGCGAAGTTCTTTCTTGTGGATTGGATCATGGAGAACTTCATTGGATTGGTTGTAGGGTGGAAGATCTAAGATCTAACCTATAACTTGGAGAAGGTTACAATCTTGCTGGAACCCGATTGTCAAGATGGTTTGTGGTAGAGGAAATGATAATGCTATCATGGATGTGTTGAGGCAGATTTCAACTAGGCTTGAAGTTGTAGAGATAGCCTAGAGAAGAGGTGCACATCTTGAAGATGTTAGTGATGAAGAAGAAGCAACACCTAATCCTGAACCTGAAGTTGAACAAGATGAGGATTGACTCTTGAGAGTTTTGTCTAAGGCTAACTCCAGACCTGCTGTGGAATTTGCTTGTTGTGATGAAAGACTTGAGACCGATACACTTTTGGATTGGATCTCTGAGATGGATAAATACTTTGAGTATGAAGGTACTCCTGATAATAAGAAGGATAAGATAGCAGTCACAAAGTTGAAAGGTCATGCATCTCTTTGGTGGGATCATTTGCAAAATGAGAGACAAAAGAGAGGAAAATAAAAGATCAAGACATGGATGAAGATGCTTGGAAAGATGAAGAAGAAGTTTCTTCCAGTTGACTACCAAGTTAGTTTGATGAGAAAAATGCAAAATCTAAGACAAAAGGACATGAGTGTGAAAGAATTTACTGAGGAATTTTACAAATTGGATATCAGATTTGGACATGTGGATGATGAAGTTGGGAAAGTGGCTAGATACTTGAATGGTTTGAGGACATCGATTCAAGATGAGATCAGCTATGTGAAGATAGAAAGTGTGGAAGAAGCATACCAATTTTCTTTGAAGGCTAAAGAATGATTAACAAAGAGATGTGAACAAAGATAAAGAGGAAGAGGTGGTAGATTTCAGAGAAGTCAAGGTAGATCTTATGGAGAAAGTAGCAAATCTGAAAATTAAGTGCAAGATAAAGGATGGAAACATGAACCTGCTAAAAGAGGTAATTACTCTAGAGGTAGCTATACTGGTTACTCTAGGAATAACAATAGTGTGAAAAGAGAAGAGAAATATTGGTTTAAAGGTACTTGTTACAAATGTGGTGAAGAAGGACATAGATCTTTTCAATGTACTAACTTTGGAGAGAAGACTGGAGCTAATGGCAGAAATAATTTGGCTTGTGAAGAAGTTGAGGAAATGTCTAATGAACCTGAACATGGTGAGGACTTGATGCTAAGAAAGATCTTGTAGAATGAAGAAGCTAATGAGGAACCTATTCTGAGGAAAAGTTTGTTCAGAACTAGATGTAAGATCACTGATAAATGTTGCAAGGTAATCATTGATGGTGGAAGTTCTGATAATTTGGCATCCGAAGAGCTAGTTAACAAATTGTAGTTGCAGAGATTGAGACATCCTAAGCCTTACCATATTGCTTGGATCTAGAAGGAGCATAAACTACTTGTAAGTGAACAATGCCTTGTTAAACTCAAAATTGGGAATTATCATGATGAAATCTTGTGTGATATTATGTCTATGGATTATTGTCATATTCTTTTGGGTAGACCTTGGGAGTATGATAGGAAAGCTTTGCATGATGGTAGATTGAATCAATATACTATTTGGATGGATGGGAAGAAACAAGTATTATTTCCTTTAGTAGAGAAGTTTGAGGAAAGTCATTTTACTACAGTCAAAGTATGCTTGGTTGATGGTAAAAAGTTTGCAAGTGAAATGAAAGAACATAATATTTGTTTTGCTTTAATTCCAAGGAAAACTAAGAAACAAGATGAGTTAGAACATGCACCTAGGGTTAAACCTTTGTTGACTGAATTTCATGCCATCATTTCTGATAATGTACCTGATGGTTTACCACCTATGAGAAGTATAAGTCATTGTATGGATTTGATACCTGGAGCTAGTTTGCCTAATAAAGCCCCACATAGGTTGACACCCGATGAAAAGATTGAGTTGAATAGACAAGTGCAAAAATTTCTTGAAAGAGGTTTGATTAGGGAAAGTTTGATTCCTTGTGCAATACCTATTGTATTAGCACCTAAAAATAATGGAGAATGGAGAATGTGCACTGATTCTAGAGCTATAAATAAGATAACAGTAAAGTGTAGATTTCCTTTGCCTAGGATGGATGACATAATGGATAGTTTGAGTGGAGAAAAGTATTTCAAAAAGATTGATTTGAAAAGTGGATATCATCATATTAGGATTAGAGAAGGGGATGAATGGAAAAATGCTTTTAAGACTAATGAAGGTTTGTGTGAATGGTTGGTTATGCCTTTTGGTTTGACTAATGCACCTAGTACTTTCACGAGGTTGATGAATGAAGTTCTGAAAAGATTCTTGGGTAAGTTTGTGATTGTATATCTTGATGATATTTTGATATTTAGTAAGACTAAGGAAGAACATCTTGAACATATCAGACAAGTATTGCAAAGATTGAAGGAAGAAAAGTTGCGGATTAATTTGAAGAAATGTTCATTTATGAAATAAGAGATTGTGTACCTTGGTTTTGTAATTTCAATTGATGGATTGAAGATGGACCCTGAGAAAGTGAGAGCTATACTTTATTGGCCCACACCAGAGAATGTTGGAGAGGTAAGATCATTTCATGGATTGGCAAGTTTTTATAGGCAGTTCATCAGAAATTTTAGTTCTATTTATCATGCTATGATTGAAACTATGAGAGGAGATAAAAGGGATTTAAAATGGACACATGGAGCACAAAAGAGTTTTGAAACATTGAAACAAAGAATTATATAATCACCTACACTTGCTCTGCCTGATTTTAGTAAAGTTTTTCAAGTTGAGTGTGATACTATTGGAAGTGCAATTGGATCTATTTTGAGCCAAGAAGGAAGACATGTAGCTTTCTTTAGTGAGAAGTTGAATGATGCTAAGAGAAAATATTCAGTTTATGACCAATAATTCTATGCTATTGTTCAAGCTTTGAAGAAATGGAGACATTATTTGATGCCTAAAGATTTTGTGTTGTATACTAACCATAAAGCTTTGCAGTATTTGGGAAGTCAGAATAAATTGAATCAGAGACATATGAAGTGGGTTGAGTGCTTGCAAAAATTTTCCTTTTCATTGAAGCATAAGAGTGGACAGTTGTATTGGATAAAATGGGGGATGATAACAAAGTGTAAGGATGTAAATATGTGATGGAAAATGTTATGGACATGCAAACTTAATAAAATAGAAATACTTATCTTGAAGAGAGGAAGATTCAGAAATCACCATTTTCTAATGTCTGTGTTCAGTTTCAAGAGATTCTGGGACCTAATCCAGCCTAGAAATACTGAGACAGAGAAAACCCAGAAAAATCTTGTCTTTCGGAGCAAGGTCGACCTTGACCTCAAAATAGAGAAAACCCAAAAAAATCTTGTCTTTCAAAGCAAGGTCAACCTTGACCTCAAAATTGGGGTAAGATCTTACCCCAAGGTACAATCTTGACCCCCACTAAAAGTTGACCTTTACTTGAAACAACTCTGATAGAAATTATGTTCGCGAATCTCGAAAGTTCATCGAAAAGGGTATCTAGATCTGTACAAATATTCATCATCCCGCACCTGTACCTGCAAGAAAAATGGTTTTATTGTTTGGATGAGGGGTTTACCTTAGTCAAACCCCAGTTTGGAATCAACCTTAATAATGGAATTGAAAATAGAGAATGCTAGCAAGTAGTAGAAGTAGATCTAACAATGAAGCTATGATATTCAATAGATATGCAATAGTATTTGAAATGTAAACAAGTATGTTGATATGAAAGCTTGGACTTAACACTAAAAACCATAAATGTAAATCAAAACCTCCATGATTGTATGCTTGGAGTCCACCTTGAGGGAAGAATGAATGGATCTTGAAGATGAACAAAGGATCTTGAAAGAAGATCACACCACCATGATGGATAGATCTAAGGTTTGAATGATGAATCTTGAATGACTGAACCATACCCCTTCGAAGGCATGAATGCTTGAATCCTTAATCTTCAATGGAGAACTTGAATGCTTCATGGATGATAATGGCTTGAATGCTTCCTTAATTTAAAAATGCTTGCTTGATCACCAATGTCTCCTTGAGAGTGCTTGATGAATGATAGATGAGATCGAGAAAATGAGAGAGGAAGGCTTCCTTTTATAGTGATCTAGGGGACAAACCCTTAGAGAGGCTGACATATGAGAAATAAATTCCCATTGGGCCCTTACCCCTAGAAATGGACCTAGATTAAATGTAATTTAAGAGTTTACGATTCTGAAATCTGAAATAGCCGACTCGAAAGTGGGAAAACAAATCTTTCCGAAACCCGACATCCGAAAATCATGGAATCCTGAAATTTGGACCTTGGGTCAAGGTTGAGGTCAAATTTGACCTAGGTCAGAGTCAAGATCGACCTTGACCCTGATGTCAAAGATCTCAAGATCTTAGTCCGGAATGCTAGAAAAGTGCAAAAAGAGGGTGGAAAAAGGGGCAGAGTGAGGAGAAAAGCCAGATTCAAGTCAGGGACCTACCTGAGGCATTTAACATGACCCCACACTACCTACTCAAAGGTCTAAACCTGTCTTAAATGGAAGTGATTCTATTTTCTGATGATACATTTAGCCCCCATTTTAGCAAGAGTATGGATTCGATGCAATCTCTTGGTAAATGAGGAGAAAGAAGAGATCCAAGTGGATTCACAATGAAATAGAATAACACTTAGCTAAGGATGTAAGCCCCCAGGCTAAGGATTCTAACTCAACATACACATATGAGGGTGAAACAACAAAGAGAAAACTAAAAGACACCAAAGAGGGGTTAGTACTAAAACAAACCCAAATCAACTAGTAGAGGAAACCTTGCTAAGAAATGTTTCCTATACTAATATCATATTCGGAAAGCTATCATAAGAGCACAAATGATTACATAAGAAATACAAGAGCAACACTATAAATAACATAGCTTCATGATCCAGTCCTACTAGCATGAGAGTGAAAAAGAGAGAAAAGAGAAAAGTGATTACCTCACCCAGTAAGATGTCCACCTTACCGTGAATCACCAAGGAGGGAGATCCAAATAGGTGGCCAAACCTGATAGTTCACCCATAAATTTGTGTCTTGAAATTGTAATGCATCTTATGATGGCTTTTGAAATACCCATAGATCCACCTTCTTGTATCACCATAGAATATAAAATGTGTGTCCCCTCAGGATTAAGCAACTTATGTGCATTACCTTCAAAAGATTTAGCATATTGAAAATTGAAAAATCTGTGTCTCTTCAGGATTTAGCAACTTATGTGTGTTACCTTCAGAGGATTTAGCATATTGAAAATTGAAAAATGCATGTCTCTTCAAGATTTAGCAACTTATGTGTGTTACCTTCAGAGGATTTAGCATGAAAAACTATAGTACAAGGGAGACCCTATATATGCCCCCCTCCTTATTGTGGTTGTCTACTAGACATGATAAGGAAGAGAAAGAGGATACCTACTTCACAATGTAAGGAGATATCATGTTTATCAATAATGTATACTACATTCTTAGCGAAGGGTATTGACCCTTACATCCAAGAACATAGATAATCATGAAAAAGGATATGTCACTCATGGAAAAAGGATCCTCAAAGAAAGAGATCTTATCAACAAGACCACCACCATAGAGGAGTGCTTTTTTGATAAAATATCATCTTTCAAAGATAAACCAGGAGAGAAAAAAGATTCAATCATCAAGCCCCCTGTAATCAAGAGGAAGAGGAATCTTTGTAATGAGGGAAGCAACTCTAATCACTAGAGCAAGGGCCAGAGTTTGTAATGAACATAATTTTCAAAATAGAGAAGAGGTGATGACCTAGGACAAAAACCACTCATATAAAAGGATATCCATAGTCAAAACATCGATCAGCATAATGAAACAATGTTGCAAGATAAACAAATGCCACTACGCTAAGAAAAGAAGATCCCTAGACAAAGAGAAAGAAGGAAGAACCTTTCCCCCCAGTGATGAAAGCAAGGGATACCTTTGCAAAACACATATCTTAGAAAATATATCTTGAATATAGAATAAAATCTATGGATGATTATAAACATAATACAACCATAGAGAAGAAGGGAAGAAGGGTAGAAAGAATACCAATTAAGCTCTGAATAAAATATATGCCAAGAGCCTAATGGATTCTATAAGACTGGATGGAAATACACCTCTTGCCCCCCCAGTCTAGAGACAAGAGGAGATGAAATCTATATTATATCAAAATGAGGGGTATCCCTATATCAAAATTATGAAGGAATTGTAAAACTGCACGAGAGTGAGATATAATTCCTAAAGCAGCTCTTTCCCTAACATATAACTTTAAATGCTTACAATAAGCAAGTAAATGTGTATTACTATAATGAAAAGGATATTTTTACTTGGATAAAGCATCTTTTAGCATAGGTTTAAAGATTTCTTTCTTGGAATTCATCAACTGAACATACACCTTAGCTACATCTTGAGGAGTATCAGGGTATTCTAAGGTAGGTGTAGGGAGAAGAGGAGGATGGTGATCAATATCAACTATCTTGATTTGAGATTGCAAACAACCAACACCACACATATCTTGTTTAGAGGGTATATGAACCAGATATTTAATACCATGCTCATTAACACCAAGCCCTAAACCTTTATATAACCTTGTTTAGTCATCATATTATATCCTGTAGTGTACATATCATGTAATGATTCTACATGAGGTGATTGTTTATCATGTTCATGAATAAAGGTTGTATAAGGTGGAATAATAGGTTTAGAATAATTTTCTTTACCCTTTCTTTTAATATCATCATGAATTGGAGGAGAAGGTAAGTCAAAGAATTCTCGCACATCTGCATATTGAACTATAGCTTGAATCCCATCATAAGTATGGGAAGAACTAGGATTAGCATATGGAGAATTAGACATATTAGGCATCAGATTTGGAGTAGGAAGGTTAGGAATCAAATTAGGGAAAATAGATTAGGATTAGGAAGATTAGGAGATGGTGTATCATCTACCCAATTCTTCACATAATCCAAAAGAGTAATAATTCCACCACATAAATCTTTAATGAAAGCTTTGAAAGTAGGAAGACTAGTATTTGTCAGTTTCACAAAAGTATAGGCAAGTGAAAAATGAAGGGTCACCAACATAATGAAGTGAATGATACTCTTATAAACATCATACATATGGTAAAGAGATGCTAAGAGAAGGGTAATAAAGAACATAATCACACACCAAAGCACCTTAAAAATCTTCATGGTAAATGAAGTACAAGAAATATTTTTGGATTTTCTTGAATAAATAGATGTTTTTTTGTGTTTTGAATGTTAAAATGCAAGAGTAGAAAATAAATCTAATCTTGATGCAAAATAGACAAAAGATCTAACACCAAAAAGAAATATTTTTCTAACACAAAATAATACACAGGGAAATCTAACACAATAGGGCATCTAAATCCACAAAAGATAGGGGGTAAGTTTGTTGGGTTCACCAAAATGTATTGGATAAAAAGAGGGGATGATAACAAAGTGTAAGGATGTAAATATGTGATGGAAAATGTTATGGACATGCAAACTTAATAAAACAAAAATACTTATCTTGAAGAGAGGCAGATTCAGAAATCATCATTTTCTGATGTTTGTGTTTAGTTTGAAGAGATTCTACAACCTGATCTAGCCTAAAAATGTTGAGCTAGAGAAAACCTAGAAAAATCTTGTCTTTTGGAGCAAGGTTGACCTTGACCTTAGAATTGGGGTAAGATCTTAGTCTAAGGTACAATCTTGACCCCCACTGAAAGTTGACCTTGACCTGAAATAGCTCCGACAGAAATTATGTTCGTGGATCTTGGAAGTTCGCCAAAAAGGGTATCCAGATCTATATAGATATTCATCATCCCACACCTATACCTGCAATAAAAATGGTTTTGTTGTTTGTATGAGGGGTTTTCTTTAGTCAAACCCTGGTTTGGAATCAACCTTAATAATGGAATTGAAAATAGAGAATGCTAGCAAGTAGTAGAAGTAGATTTAATAACGAAGCTATGATATTCAATAGATATGCAATTGTATTTGAAATGTAAACAAGTATGTTAATATGAAAGCTTGGACTTAACACTAAAAACCATAAATGTAAATCAAAACCTCCATGATTGTATGTTTGGAGTCCACCTTGAGGGAAGAATGAATGGATCTTAAAGATGAACAAAGGATCTTGAAGGAAGATCACTCCACCATGATGGATAGATCTAGGGTTTGAATGATGAATCTTGAATGCTTGAACCAAATCCATTCAAAGGCTTGAATGCTTGAATCCTTGATCTTAAATGGAGAACTTGAATGATTGAATGGATGATAATGGCTTGAATGCTTCCTTAATTGAAAAATGTTTGCTTGATCACCAATGTCTCCTTGAGAGTGCTTGATGAATGATGGATGAGATCAAGAAAATGAGAGAGGAAGGCTTCCTTTTATAGTGATCTAGGGCACAAACCCCTAGAGAGGCCAACATATGAGAAATGAATTCCCATTGGGCCCTTAGCCCTAGAAATGGACCTAGATTAAATTGAATTTAAGAGTTTACTGTTCCAAAATCCAAAATAGTCGACCCGAAAGCGGGAAAACAAATCTTTCCGAAACCCGACATCCGTAAATCATGGAATCCTAAAATTTGGACCTTGGGTCAAGGTCAAGGTCAACTTTGACCTAGGTGAGAGTCAATGTCAACCTTGACCTAGAAGGTCAACCTTGATCCTGAAGTCAAAGATCTCAGGATCTTAGTCTAGAATGCCAAAAAAGTGTAGAAAGAGGGTGGAAAAAGGGGCAGAGTGAGGAGAAAAGCCAGATTCAAGCCAGGGGACCTACCCAAGGCATTTGAAATGACCCCACACTACCTACTCAAAGGGATAAACCTATCTTAAATGGAAGTGCTTCCATTTTCTGACGTTACAATAGTCAAATAAGGTTGTTGATGCCTTGAGACGAAGAAGAAGTTTGCTAACAAAAATAAGAGTTGAGGTACTTGGTTTTGGTGATTTGAAGTGTTTGTATGAGACTGACATTGATTTTTTAGAATGTTGGAAAGCTTGTAAAGAATAAAAAGTGAGTGATAAGTGGACTGATTATTTCATTTAAGAAGACATGTTTAAAGGAGTTCAGTTGTGCATACCTAGAGGATCTATGAGAGAGAACATAATAAAGGAGAAACATAGTGGTGGACTTGCTGGACATTTTGGAATTGATAAGACTGTGAAATTAATTTCAAAAAGATACTTTTGGCTACAGATTTACAGAGATGTATAGAGAATGGTTAGAGGTTGCTGAATTTGTCAAGTAGAAAAAGGAACTAGTCAGAATGTGGGATTGTATACACCTTTTCCTATACCTGATAGACCTTGGGAAGATGTGAGTATGAACTTTGTTCTTAGATTGCCTAGAACTCAGAGAGATAATGATTCTATTTTGGTAGTGGTTGACAGATTTTCTAAGATGGCACATTTTATACCTTGTAAGAAGACATCTGATGCATTGCATGTAGCTGAATTATTTTTCAAGGAAGTAGTAAGATTGCATGGGTTGCCTAAATCTATTGTTTTAGACAGATATACTAAGTTTACTGGTTACTTTTAGAGAACACTTTGGAAGAATATGAATACTAAATTGAAGTTTAGTTCTACATTTCACCCTTAGACAGATGGACAGACTGAAGTTGTAAACAAAAGTTTGGGAAACTTGTTGAGATGTTTAATTAGAGATAAGCCTGCTAATTGCGATTTAGTTTTGGCACAAGCAGAGTTTGCATATAATAATTCTATGAATATAAGTACTAAGAGGACACCATTTGAGATTGTTACTGGATTTCATCCTAAGGGAACCACAGAGTTGAGAGATTTACCTACTCAGACCAAAGAAGTGTTGAAGCTAAGGATTTTGCAGCATACATGAGAAATTTTAATGATGAAGTTAAAAAAAATTTGGAGGACAGTAATCTGAAATATAAATAGAGAGCAGATAAGAGAAGGAGACATAAATCTTTTGAAGTTGGAGATGAGGTTATGATTCATTTGAAAAAGAATATATTTCTAGTTGATACCTACAACAAGATGAAAATGAAGAAATTTGGACCTTGTAAGATTCTGAAGAAGTTTGATAGTGGAAATGCTTATGAAGTGGAATTACCAGAGGACATGGATATACCACCTATATTCAATATTTTTGATATCTTTGAGTACTTTGAATCAAATGATGAGACTAACAATAATCTAAATTATTCTAAGAAGGACAGAGACAAGATTGAGAAGATCTTGAATAGCAGAGTAAGCAAGAGTACAAGAGGAAAAGACTACATGGAATACCTAGTTCAGTGGAAAGATAAGCCAAATGAAGACAATTCATGGATTACACAAGCTGAGTTGGATCTTTATGATTCAGGTTAGAATATGAATAGTACTTGATGTGGACATCAGTTCTTTTGTTACGCCAAGTGTCTAATGCAGGAGCATCTTGGGTCTTCAGCAATCTTGCATCACCAAAACTATTTCCCATTTCTTGTACCAGTCTAATGTTTGTTTTGTAGTCGTTGTTGTTGTTGGTTTCTTTCCTTGTGAAGTTAATGTAGTGATGTGGACCTAATTGCGAGCATTTTTCTAAGATCGCACGTCCTAATTCATTTGGATTTGGAAGTTATCGCAATTTTCCTTAGGCATCAATTTTCACCAGTTTCGCTCATGAAATGTGTGGTATTTCGGCTTGCGTAGTTCCATGCAGGGAAATTGGATCTTGCACGGTTAGGGATCTATTCTTGGATCATGTGTGGACCTAAATCCTACTTCGCATCATGTTTTGTTATTTCTTGCTTTAGTTTTTGTTTCTCCTCCTAAGTGGACCTATATTGTAATTAAATGCCTGACTGGCCGACTTGTGGCTTTGCTGGCTATATATTTGGAGCTTAGGTTTTTTAGTTCAGGATGGTAGTTGGAAGTGGTAGAAGTAATTGAGAAGATAATATGCGATTTGTGACTCTGAATTCATAATTCTCATTGTATAAGGTTGAAACCCGGAAGGCCTCACAGCTGGGCATGTTGAAGGTTTAATATAATTGTTCCAGTGTTGCGCCCAGTTTCTTGTCTCATATCCATTGTGTTTTCACTGATTTCATTTGGTTTTTATATTGCTTCTGTGTGTAACTCTTCATAGGGCATGTTTGTGGGTTTAAGCAGTCTCAATTAACTCTGATTCTTCCTTCACCTACCCTGCCCTTGCGTCACTAGTTTAATAGGAGAAGCATCACTCTTACCTCCTCTTCCACCATTGATGCCCACTAGTGAGGCCCCCGAGGAAGCTTCAACCAAATAGCATGTTCCTTCTGGAAGGGTATGAGAGGTAAAAAGAGCTTCCTTAATGATTTCTTTCCTCCTCCCCCGATGGCATCCTCCCCTCAGCTCGGAGTTGCCTGAGTACCTTGAATATGAAATTTCTCTGCAAAAAGAGAGACAATGGAGGAAACCCTAACTAAGTCTTGTAAATTATTATTCAAAATAGAACAAGATGGATTAATCCTTAGGGTTGAGGTACTCATAAAGAGATAATAAAAGGAGAAACTAATGCCCTAGCTGTGATAGAGAGAATGACCTCCGTCACATGAGGGAAGGCATCCCCAAGGATAACGCTCAATTAGTTAGTTGTAGAGCCAAGTCAAGCGAAACTCTCTCACAAATATTTCATTTCTAAATTCATAAACATCACTTTTTTAAAATGGTATTCACTATAAAATTAAAGAATTAGAAGTTATGTTTTTTTTTTCTTTCTTTCTTTTTTGGTAAAAGGCTTAAGCCAAGAAATTTTATTGATCAAAATAGTGTTACAAAAATAAGAAACCCCACTCTGTGCAGGCACTGGTAGGAAAGAGTGGGGTTGAGAAAACCTCTAGCCATGCTTGGGACCGAAGTCTGGAATCTGATACATGAAATTTAGAGGGCATTCCCTCATAGTTCTAAAACTTGCATTTATCAAGGTAAAAATGTCTTTAAGGAATTACAGCCTCGTTCTTAATAAAGATAACTTTGTTCTTGTTGATTCA
Organism: Chamaecyparis obtusa; assembly: GCA_027943335.1. NCBI lineage: Eukaryota > Viridiplantae > Streptophyta > Pinopsida > Cupressales > Cupressaceae > Chamaecyparis > Chamaecyparis obtusa. Next base: position 61,929 of record BSBK01013327.1, read on the forward strand.
TTGTTTAGAGGTGGGAGCCTCCTATCTTGTTCCCAAAAGTCTGCTTTGATTGTGCTTATCCTGTGGAAGCCAAACAAGAATACATTTTGAAGAGGGAACAATCGGATTGTTGTAGTGCCTATAAAAACTTTTAGCTAAGATATTTGTTAGTATGTCCACAAAATATAGTACAAGAATCCAAAGATTCTATAGTTCCTTATTAATAAAGTAAAGAGTGTATCTTGTTAAAATTAGATCTAAAAAGCTTTAGAAAGAAAAGAGCTTTCTATGCCTAATTCATATGAGAACCCTTAGAACCTACTGAGAAGATCTGGAGCCTTGCCTATTAAGGTCTCGATCGCGGACATCATGAAATATCATAGCAAGATGAGATGAAAAGAATGTCCGAACTAGAATCTGTTAACGAGAGATACAAAGGAAAAAGCATCTCCCTGAGATCCTAGCCTCACACTAGAGCTGAAAAATAAAACAAGAAGGAAAAGATGCCTTGGTAATTTATGTCCTAAAGTCCATGCATAGTTATAGTATCGACTTCAAGATTAGAGATTACCAAGGAGACCATACCAGAAGCCATAAAGGACAGAGAAACAACCATCTCGGTAATCTCCTACTTGAAGTCCATACTTGAATTTAAGTATCAACTTCAAGATATAAGGGTTGAGCATAAATAAGACCGAGCTAAAGAGGAGCCTCATCTAAAAATCACGAAGTCTAGAACCGCCAGCAAAGAAAACCAAAATTAGCATCCTGTCCTGCCAAAGACAGTCCCCTTACTGTAGCTAAAGTTGCTTACAGACATGGGATATCACCCTAAGTTTTCAGAGTAGGGAACATTTGTCAAAGAGATATGACATTTGAAAATAAAATT
>BSBK01013328.1:0-40000 GCA_027943335.1 Chamaecyparis obtusa
ATTATATATATATATATATATATATATATATATATATATATATATATATATATATATATATATATATATATATATATATATATATATATATATATATATATATACATACATACATACATACATACATACATACATACATACATACATACATACATACATACATACATACATACATATATATATATATATATATATATATATATATATATATATATATATATATATATATATATATATATATATATATATATATAACATGTGCCATCATAAAATGTCCATCATATAAAAAGGAAAATAATGTATGTGACAGGTATAATCTAACTCTGGTCATCGAGTTGATCTGCAGTCCTCTTTAGTTCACATGAAGGTGATTGTGATGCACCATCATGTTGTGTCTACTCTTGAGTCCCCTCATCCTCTTGTAAATTTTTAAAAGATCTCATCAAAAGACTATATATGTATGTGTGAACTTAATTAACTTAAAACATAATTAATATTAATTTAAACATTTAAAATTTTTCCATGCATGCATACTCAGTAATGTACTCAGTGGGACATGGAGGTCCTCTCTCATCTACATCAAAAGTGGATGCAGTCAAGTCTTGTAAAAAAAAACATTACAAAATTTTGATAATTCAAGTATAAAAGATCTAAATACACAATAGACATTGAAAAAATACTTTTAATCATGACCTCAAAGGAGAATATCAATGGCTGCATTTGGCTTAATCCTATAGCCATGCCAAAGGTCATGGTGGTGTCAATGTGAACAACATATATAAGGAACATGAATCAAACTTATAGTATATACATAAATTATAAAGTATATATAACATGACTATAAATTTATGGAAAAATTATGTACATTAGGTGTGTGACACGTAGCTAACGTCACTCATGAGTCAGGATATAAATGTGATGAAGCATGAGACAATCCAAAAGCCTACAATTGCAAAAGAATAAGTACAAATCAAAGTTGTACATAAATTAGTAAGCATATAAACACTTACAATTAATGAATGAAAAATATACTACGGGTATATGCAAATGAGTCTCAGTGACCGGTGGGGAAAAGAATGAAGAACTTCCAATCTTAGTGCTACATGGAGCACCCTAAAAAAATCACAAAAAATATGTCAAACACATTATCAATTAAATTTTTTTAATTGTTTAAAGTTTGAATGTACTTAAATGTATCTAGATCAAAGTGCATACCATGAATGGGGCACCATGCTCTCAAGGTGTGGATGTCATACGGTGATGACCAATGAATGATACAGTGTCAACCCTCCTCTATTCACAAAAAATCCACATGTTATGTTTCATATTTGTATAAATATAAAATTTAATATTGCACTATAAATTATAATTAAATTTACCTCTGTGGGATTATCATCATCCACATTGAGAAGAATCAACATATGATGTGATATCATCTCCATAATCACCATGTGTGCCACCATCAACATCATAATATCCACCATGGGCAACATGGGAAGCATCAGGATCACTTTGGGGACCCCTACATATATCCCCACAACTCGTGAAAACATGTTCTATGTTGGGGAAACCCTCACCTAGGTCAAGTTCTCTAACAAATTACTTGAAAGGGAACTCAATAAAGCAAGAGCAGACTACACTACTCGATGATGGACACATGCAAGAACTATTGGAGCTTGTAGAGAAACAAGGGTCTCATTATGCACCTGATTTCTAGTTCTATATTGCTCAATTTAGCCCCTATCTTGTCCTATCACATACCCCAAACAACCCCCTGGAATGCTTTCATGTCAAAGTAACTGGGTTTCCTACCCAATTCAAATTCAACCCATAATTTTCTCAAAAATATACATGGGGACCTCATGGTTAGCATGTGGTGGATGGTCAAATGCCATCCACCATCACTCCCAAAAATTCTTAGCTATACCAAGGTGCCGACATGATCTGATAGAAATACGTGGCTTCTTGCCAAGTATCTCCTCACCCATTTTAGGGTTCAAAAAGTAACGTTTCATATCATTTTTTTGTAATTTTTAAATCATTGACCTCTTTATAAGAGAGGCTATTGGCATAATACATACACATGGACTCCCTCCATGAATCAAAACCATCAAGCTTTGAGTCTAATGTCTGTATAGAATTTACTATGACTTTTATGCTATCTACAAGGTGTAGTAGCTGGGGAGGTGGATGAGGATCGTGCCTAATAGTATTTATGTCTCTCATAATTGACTTTACATTTCTTTGTATATGGTCTCTCAACTCCTCAAGAGGAGGTGGGGGTGGAGGTGGAGTGGGTGGTGGTGGTGGTGGTGCGTGTTGACCCGAGAGCTCATCAATGTTAAAATTTTCCATGGATAAATAATTTGCATATATATATATAAACATGAAAATGTACCATTTACATTTTACCTTACAAAGAAAGACTTAAATAATTAATTACAACATAATTTAGAAAACATTAGAGGGATAAAGAGAGAGTTTATTATTTATTTTTTGGACCTAGGGTTTCTTGTTTTAGTTGTGTATGGGTTTTCTTTTTTATTTTCTACCTAAGGTTTTAAGTTTTAATAGTTTTTTAAGTTTTCATATTTTCTACAATAATTTAAAAAGTAAATGAAAACTAAATATAATTGTTTTAAACATAAAATACAATTTAATTATATGCTATTAAAAAAAATTAAACTTAAAAATTACATGTCTAACTATTAAAAAAATATTAAACTACAACTTTTTTGGAAAAAATAATAAAAATAATGAAAGATAGAGAGGGTGTTTATTATTTATTTTCTAGACCTAGGATTTCTTGTTTTAGTTGTGTTTGGGTTTTCTTTTTTGTTTTCTACCTAGGATTTTTTGTTTAAGTTTTAACAGTTTTTTTAGTTTTTTAGTTTTCTACAATAATTTAAAATGTAAATTAAAACTAAAAATATTTGTATTAAACATAAAATATAATTTATTTATATGCTATTTAAAAAAAACTTGAAAATAAACAATTACTTGTTTAACTAGTTAAAAATAACATGAAACTACATTTTTTATGAAAATAATAAAAATATTTAGAAAAATAATAAAAAAATAATGGTACATACGTGAAATCAAGAGAAAAATCATTGAGGGGGTCGACAGTAGAACTGGAAACGGGAACCTATAGCTTGAAAAGTGTGATCACATTTATCAAGTTGTGAAATAATAATAAAAAAATAGGTTTATGAAACGGGCACCCAATTTTTAAAAAATGAGTGCCCATTTTTTAAATATGCTTTGGGCACCGGAAGCTTAACGGGTGCCCGTTTCTTGTGCCAAAAAATTTTGGCAGCAAACTTCTATAGAATAGGGACTCAACTTTTTGCATCGACCCAACAAGCATATAATTAGCTTTTGATTTTGTGGTCAGTGAATTGGGTTTTTCCTAAATCTTTTGCTAATTGCTAGATTCAATGGAAGTCTCCTACTTTGAATCATGCTCTTTATATTCTCCAATCTTTGATGATGCCACATAATTCTTGGGGCATCTGGAAAGAGAGGAATAATCATATTTTTTGATATTGTGGGTTGTAAGATTCAAGTAGCCATCAAGGAAAACTTTCAAGTCGCATGTTCTAACTATAAGAACATGGGTGTCCCTATTAAAATTTCTAAGAAGAAAATAAAATTTCTCAAAGGTGGAAAATTCAAAGGAATTACTCTATTCCCCTTTTTAAGCAAAAATGTCCTAGGATTGGTGTTTCTCGGTCAACTCCACCTTGGGGCTGGCACAAGATCAATACAAATGGGGCAAAGAAAGGTATTATTGGACCTACTAGATGTGGGGAACTGGTTCACAATTACAATGGTAGGTTTTTATTTGCATAATGATCCTTTATTTGGGTACCTAGAAAAACCACTATGTCAAGGATTTTGCCACCTACATTGGAATAAAAATGGCCAAGGATAAAGGTATGGAAAAACTATGGCTTGAAAGTGATTCATTAAACATTGTTAATTGTTTGAAAGGTTTAACACCCTCAAGTTGGAAATTTAAGAATATTATTGAGGATGAAAAACAAATGTTAATTGTTTTAATTCTTACAAAATCTCCCATGTCTTTCGTGAGGGAAACCAAGTTGCAGACATACTAGCTAAATGGGGATTCAAACTCCCTAATATGATTAATTTCCCAAAATAAATGGTAATATCACAATGGAAATCCAAATGCTTCTACAACGTGATGTTGGGAAGTGATTTTTTGTTCCTTTCCTTGGAAATGATGGCTTCCTACATGCGAATAGGTGTTTGTATTGTAGCCTCATTTATTTGTAAGTGGTAGTGTATTTTGCAAGTCTTAATTTGGGCTTTCCACATTTTGAATAGAGAGTTTGTGGAAACTCACTATGATACCAACATGGGAGGTGATCATAATAGATTGGATTTGATACTTTATGATAAGTGGTAGAGCAAGGAGATAGTTCAATTTGCAATCTTTGGAGGTGGTCTTATTGGGTATATGGAGACTCTCCATGGGGATGTTGCCTAGTCTACGAAATCCTTCATGGAAGGTTGGAAGGAAGGTATTTTGTGTGTTTATGGCCTGGAGTTAGATATAAATGAAGATCTCATGGCTAAAGTCTCTAACACCATTGTTAAAGGGAGGAATTTTTACTAGGATAAGAAAAGTGTGGATGAAGAAATGGACATTTTCTTCCTACCTAGTGAAAGGGATAAGGTCAAAAAGATCATAGAAAGTGGTTATGATAGAGTATCCCTTAAGGATCTGTGGTTAGATGTGGTTGAATTAATAATAAGATACCTTACCTGGGATGACAAATTTACATGTCCCTTTAGTTATCATTTGGTAATTTTAAATCACTTTCAGCATAATGAATTTCCTTTCCTTTCTACCTATTATCATTTTTGCATCATAGATTGAGAGCTCATGAAAAAAAACCCATTTTCCCTATTCTTCACAAGGGTTTAATATTATAGTTAATGGAACATGAAAAATCTTTGCATATGGAGAGAATCCCTCCTCCCCAAAAAAGGGGTTAACTTTAAAAAGAATGTCTGAGTCCACTATGGTGATACATCTTCAAAATGTAATTCTTTCAATTCATTGGGGGATAATGTGTTTCATGTTGGAAAAATAAAGAAGCCCTCAACTTTGTCATCCCATAAAAAAATTATGGTCTCTAATGTTGAGGGCTCAAATTATGTCCCTCCTAGTGAGTACATCCCAGATTCTCTAGACCCAAAAAAAGATAATAAAGGAAAAAGAAAGGCCACAAATAATTCTTTGAAACCATTTGGGTCTCTTTCGATGAGAAATACAAAGTCTTCCCATGGGAAAAATTATGAGCTTATGGTAGTGATGGCCCTAAAATCTCTTTTTGCACAAGCATAGTGATCTAGTGGATATGGGGAATAATACCCCTAATGAGAAGGGGTACTCTGTTTTTGAGACCCAAGTATTAATAAAGATATCAAAAGTCTAATGGATAACCAAAACTAGGTTTTCTCTTGGCTTGTGGAAAAAATTAATAGCTTGAAAGAAAGAATTCCATCCTGAAAATAACATTTGGATACTATTGTGGAGAATACTAAAAGCTTGGTGAAGGGAATAAGTGAGTTGAAGGCTGATCATGAGTAGAGGATAAAGATCATTGAGGATACCCTAAAGAGGATACCCTAAAGTTTGTTTAAGGATATTGATGCTTCTCCTTCCGTGAGCATCAAGTTGGTTAAAACATTCCATTTTAAGGATGTGAGATCAACCATGGATACAAATGTTACTGCTAATAGAGAAAAGGAGGATGATCTGCCTTGCCTCGATACTAGGTTAAGATGTAAGGACAAGGGGTTCACCTCATTGATAATTTGGTTAAGAAAGTTAGGAGTATCAATGTTCATTCTAGGTAAAATAAAAATTTGTGTCGCAAAGGCGACAGTTGATGGGTTCCAGTCATAGATACTTTCAGCCAAACATGGTTTAGCCAGATAATGTACGACTAAATGTGCATGGCACATACCTGACACTATGTGGCATCGATGTGGTAGACAGGTTTCGGTCGAAATAGGTCAGACTGAACAAGAAAATTGAGTAAATTTAAGTCAAATATGTTAGATCAATGAATAATTGGTGCATATATATGCAGGGGGTTCAGTCGAACCTATTTTGGCCGAAACTACTTATGTGACATCCCATGTGGCAGCCAAATAAGAAAAATGTGTAGAATTGCATAATTTCTTACTTTTGTAGCTGATTTCTCCATCAAATCTCAACTTTATTTAAAAAATAAGCATACCTTTTGTAGAGCTCAGAGTCAAAATTATTGTAATATAAGTTTTATATTGTTTTCATTAGATCTAATATATTATAATTTCAAAATACTGCAAGTAGGTATTTTAAAATTCAAGGAGATGCTGCTTTGGAAAAAAAAAAAGAAAAATACTAAATCATATCGGAAAAATTTAAAAATTAGATTTAACACTAGATGAGAGAGTCCTCTTCAAGAATATATAATTTTTTTTTCTGAATGGTGTATATTTGATAGGGGAAATTTGGTGGGAGATGAAAAATGTCAATTTTAGGTAAGTTCAACTTTGAATATTATAATGGAGAGAATATAAATTGGAAACCAATCTTTCTTTTTTATGCACTTGCTATACATGTCATCTAAAACATATTTTGAAATCAAAGGAAAAAAATATTATTTACATATAATTTTTTTGCAGGAACTACACCCTTGATTTTCAACATTTTTCAACAATTAAAAAATGGACTTAAAAATTTTTAAAAACTACATTAATTATTGTTCAAATAATTTTTTAAAAATAATATATAAAATTTATCCAATTTTACACCTTTTAGTAATTATTATCATCTTCAAATTTCAAACATAAATGTCACTTTTATGTCGTTGAAGTTGAACAGTTTTGGTGTTGTTAACATTTTCCTTCATAAAAGTGTGACACAAGTTTGTACTTTTAACCTTTTATTTAGAAGAATGTAGAGTTAGTTAAAATTCTATAGGTGTTGTGGGACAATGTTCCTTGGTTTTTTGGTCCCTTTTTCTTGGCATGGGACTTGTTGTTGGTTTGTATTTGGTTATCCTATTTTTTTTTATTGTTCTATAATTGGGTTTCTAGTCCCTATAAAACTAGTTTTCTCTTGATAAAAAATAAGCATTTGATTAACTTACAATTCTATAATTTTAAAATATTTTCATTTTTGTTTCATTTTTATATTAATAATAATTTCATGCATGTCTTTACATTTTATGTTAAATTCCATTTTGATATAATTTTACAGGATACATCCATTCAAATTATTGTTAAAATGTATTAAAAAAATACATACATTCAAATTATGGTTAAAAAGTTTTACACTAGCTTCACAATTTTATGAATTTATTATTTTATATTAATAATATTTTTTTATTATGAAATTTATATAGTATCTATTCAATATTTTAGTTAAAATTATATAGAATATATACTCAAATTATTTTTAAAAGGTATATAGTGTAAGCATAATAGTAGTCATTATAGCTAGCTATTGCATCCATAGATCTTGAATGATACAACAAATTTTAACAATTTTTTTGTTGTCTCCATGTGCGAGCAACTTAAATACTTATAAATATTTTTTTGGTTTCTTTGTATTAACAACACATGCTATGGAATCCATTATGTCGAAATGTGTCAAAAAGTGGTCATTTCAAAGTGATGTTCAATATCTACTTAACGATGCCCCAAAACTATGCACTACAACCACCTCAAAAATTACCAATACTTATGTAAAAATGTCCTAATAGTCATTTAAAAATTGCTAATACTTATGCATAAATGTTCTAGTAATTGTCCACTATTAGTACATGATATATTTATTAATGAATTTTAATTATCATTGTTTTGATTTGTTTAAAATTAGTAATTAGAAATTAGTGGATAGAAGTGAATCCTTATTAGAAAATATGAAATAGCTGATGTTCCCTCCTAACCAACTTGAAATTCTAAACTTTAAAATATATTATTTTTATTTCACTTTATATGAACTGTGCTTAAGACATTCCCTATCTGGACACCATGAGGTGATTTTGGACAGTTCATATTAGAAAATAGATGTGCAAGAACAATTGCGGCCTTTGTCACCATCAGATCGTTTTCAACTCTTTTTTCACTATTTACACCAGGAAATGGTTTCTAATATAACAAGTGCCACGTAGTGGCTAGTACTTGCATTTTAATTAAAAGTAATCAAGTGTAATTATAATGTGAAATATATAATTAGAATTTTAATAAATGTGAAATATATAATTTTAATTTTAATAAATTAATTAAATTTTATAAAGTATAATTCTATTTAATAATCATAATAATAAAAAAATTTCATTTTGAAATTGAGCAACTAAAAATAATATCAAGAAATTATAATAAATTATTAAACATGTAGAACTATTAAATTAATATATATTATAATCATTATTTTTAATCAAAAATTGATATTTAACATATATTCAAAATATTTTAATATGAAAATTATATTTCACATAGTTAAAAAAATTAATATTTTAATTTACACTATTAATTTGATAATAAATTTTTAAATCAATTTTTTTAAATAAAACTATGATTTTAAAATTAAATATTAATTAAATATTTTTTAATTTAAATAAAAATGAATATGTATTATAATATCTTAAGTTTTATTTAAATTGTAATATTTTGAAAAAATAAATAGTATAAACTACAAATAAATTCATAAAATATAATTTTTAATCTAAATTTATTGAGATATAATAAATATGAAATAAAAAAAATTCATGTCTCCTACATATTTGTTAATTACTTTGCATGTTTTTACCATGTATTTGTTATTATTCACGCACATGCAATTTTTTGAGAAATTTGTGGACTCAAACTAAATGGACCAAACATATGATCAAGAAATAATTTTGAGAATTTATAAAATTAAAAATATTGCATTTGTACTCTAAAAAACATAAAATTTATAATAAAATATAAAATATGTTAAATTTTTATTGGTTCATGCAATTAGTTTTAATGACTCATTAAGCTTAGCAATAAAAAATTATGCAATAGTACTTGCTTATTCTACCAACAAGTACTAATAATGATAACCAATTTTTTAAGTAATCATACTTTATCTATTATTTTAACATTTAAGAGTCATAATGTGCCTTGCAATTTACCTTCAAATAGTGCATGAATTTAGGCATCTAATAAGGAAAAGAAAAGTTACCATTTACAATACCACACAAAAGAAAGGACAAAATAATTCATTGATGTTTGTTATATATTTTTGAAATTTTATTTTAATAGTAATAATTTTTTAAGAAGTAAGAAACTTAAGAAACAAAACATCATAAATACTCTCGAAGGATAATCTAATTGGAAGTATTGATATTTTCAATGTTAGTTGTTAATTTTATTTTTAAAATAAATTTATATTACACAAAATATAAGATATAATAATAAATAGATAACAAATAAATCTACAATAGTATAATATAAGATACGCTAATAACTACTTACCTACTTATGTATTTATTATTAATTATGTCTTATATTTTACGTATTTATTATTATATATTATATTTTATAAAGAAATGATTTAAATATTTATTTAATAATACGTAATTAAAAAATTAAAATATAATATTTTAAAATAATATAAATTCAATTGTGTATGATATAATTATATTAATATCTAACATAATTCATATTGTATTATTATCATATATTATATTTAAATAATGTAAATTATCAAATTTATTTTTGAAATAATGTCATAATTATATATAATATTATATAATAAAAGTTCTTTTTCTCTCTTCCACACATTATGTTTCTACCGTGCCTATCTATCTCCTATATCTCTATCTTCATCTTCATGTCTCTTTCTCACACACACCATGTTTTCCTCCCTAGCCCTACCTCTATATATCTCTCTGACTTCTACACACAGACACACTCCATGTCTCTCTCTCTAAACCTAATTATCTTTTAATTGGAAGGTTTTGTTTCAATAATGTTTGGAACCTTATAAGTTGATGCATAGTTAAATTGGAGCAATCAAAATGACTTACTAATTGATCTTATGTTACCACAAATTTATGTACAAAATAGATCAAAATTTCCCTTCCTGACTTTTCACACCTCTTCGATGTACCCATTACACACCAAAATATGATTTCTAGTAATAATTTCTTTTATTACTATGACTATCTAAAAAAATATTGAAAATTGAATACAAACACCTATCTAATCACAGATACAAGCCCAAAAGAGAAAAACTCCCTTCTATTCATGTTCATTTTCATAGAAATTTATGGAACACATACTTTCAAATTATTGTTAAAACAAGGTGGGTGGTTTATCACACTATCAATGAATGTTAGATATCTCCTCCATCAGTAGGATTCTTGAAGGAAACCAATTCTAGATCTGGAGCAATGTAGATGCACTATAGGGTTGAGCACTAGAGGTGTAAAGCACATGAAACCCATGACATTTGCAGAATCTTGAAGTATCAGCTCTAGATCTCATGTTTTTATACTCTCCATAAAATACAATATGTAAGTTGTCATGGTCGAGCCATAATAACCAGCCCTCTGGATCAATAAAATTGTCAAGGTAAGTATTCATGACAATAGTGTGCGAGTAGGGTCCCCACGGGCTCCCCAAATATGTTTGCACAAAGCCCTCAAAAGCTTCACCTCCATTGGCTTGAGTCACTTTGCAGTTGTCCAGAACAATTGTTGTGTTTTCATTCATGCCCTCTCTGTCTTGAGTTGTGATCATGTTTTGCTGGCCATGGAGGGGTGTTCTTAGGTAAATGTTACATTGTGGCTTGTGGCTAGCGTGTTAGCTTGACTTGATTTTTAGCCTTGCCTATGTTTTCATGCAGTCATTTAAGACTAATTTTTGTTTAATTTTTCATGCATGGGCCATCATGCCATAAAAAGTTGAGCAACAGCTACTAATAGAAATAAGGTAAGTAGCATGAGGATCTTCCCTTACCTAGAAATTGGTTGGCTCTATTCCATAGAAGACTACCCCTTAACCTCCACATCATAAGCACTTTTCTCAAAGATTTCTAATTGTTTAATACTTGCTTTTCAAACAAAATAAGTTATTTTTAGATAAAAGGAATAGTAGATCAAAGAGATTAGATTTATGAATAAGATAAACTAAAGAGCTGAATTTCTGGATTTGATTGTGTGTGAATTTTTAGTATCAACGTTTCGGATCACACTCTGTGATCCATCATCATTTTTTACTATTATTCTTAGCTCTTTCATATCCTGATGATGGATCACAGAGTGTGATCCGAAACCTTGATACTAAAAATTCACACACAATCAAATCCAGAAATTCAGCTCTTTAACAATGGATTGTGGAAATCTCATGCTATTAATAAGATAAACTAAATTAATGTGTGTAAATGTATTCTTCCATAATTATTCTATTTCTTAATAAGATACAACTTAGTAGACTAAGATATATAATCATATGATTTTTTCATAATCATGTTTATCATATTATTTTGATTATATATATACATACACACAAATATATATATATATATATATATATATTTTTTTTTAATTTTATTTTTAATTTTATTTTTCTAATTTTTTTAGTATAATTTGTTACTCAAATTTTTAAAATAAGATACATAGTAGGTTAAAGAGATGAAACCTATGAATAAGATAAAAGAGTCATAAAAGTATCTTGATTATCAACTTGTGTATGTAAAAGAGTTCTTCTTTAATCATGCAAATTTCTTAATAGGATGAAAAGTGGTAGAATGAGATACATAATCATACATTGAATAATTTATTAATCTAATTTCAATCATTTGTAATATTAAGACTTTGTTCAATCATGCTTATTCTATTATCTTCACTTAAATTTTATTTTTCCAACAAATTGATTGGAACCTTTCCATTTTACTTTTTACTAATTATTACTCAAAGAAAATAAGATTTGTAGATTAAAGAGATGGTAGAATAAAGAGATAGAATTTATGAATAAGATAAAATATAGTCATAAAAGTATCTTGATCATTAATGTTTCTATACAAAAATATTTATCTATAATTATTCTAATATCTAAAAGTTGCATAATAGGATGTAACAAAGTTAAGATATAAGAAGAACCTACTACACTAACCTTGAGAGAAGATTTATGCAAAAATTTTAGATCTTTACAACAATTATAGAAATTTAAAATAAATAACATGCATACCACAACACAGTGATTTACATGGATGAAATCAGAGGAAACAAATATTATTTACCCCAGACCCTTGATTTTCAACATTTTTCAACAATTAAAAAATGGACTTTAAAAATTATAAACTACAACAATTCTTGTTCAAATATTTTTTTAAAAATAATTTCCATAAACTTTATCAAGTTTTACACATTTTATTAATTCACATAATCTTGAAAATTTAAACATAAATGTCACTTGAATGATTTTGAAGTTGAACAGTTTTGGTGTTGTTAACATTTTCCTTCATAAAAGTGTGACTTGGCGTGAGACTTATTGTTGGTTTATATTTGGTTACCCTATTTATTCTTTTGTTGTTATGTACTAGAATTTCTAATCCATATAAAATCAGTTTTCTCTTGATAAAAAATAAGCATATAATTAACTTAGAATTCTATAATTTTAAAATATTTTTCACTTTTATTTCATTTTTATATTAATATTAATTTCATGTATGCCTTTACATTTTATGTTAAATTCCATTTTGATATAATTTTATGGAATACATCATTTCAAATTATTGTTAAAATGTATTAAGAAAATACACCCATTCAAATTATGGTTAAAAAGCTTTACACTAGCTTCACAATTTTATGAATTTATTATTTTATATTAATAATACTTTTTTATTATGAAATATGTATATAGTAGTTTAATATTTTTTTGTTAAAATTATATAGAATATATACTCAAATTATTCTTAAAATGCATATAGGGTAAGCATAATACTAGTCATTATAGCGAACTATTGCAGCCATAGATCTTGAACGATACATCAAATTTTAACAATTTTTTTGTTGTCTCCATGTGCGACTTAAATAAGTTTATAAATATTGTTTTGGATTCTTTGTATTAACAACACATGCTATGGAATCCATTATGTCCACAAGTTTCAAAAAGTGGTCATTTCAAAGTGTTGTTCAATATCTATTTAAAGATGCCCCAAAACTATGCACTACAACTACCTCAAAAATTACCAATACTTTTGTAAAAATGTCATAGTGGTTATTTAAAAATTGCTAATACTTATGTGCAAATGTCCTATTAATTGTGCACTATTACCCCATGTCCCCATGGGGCTTCCAAAGTCTCTTTTGTGCTTAATAATAAGCATAAATGTGTCTCCATGCTAATTTTTTAATTAGCACAAAGGATAATTCAGAATCTTCTCCTATTTTCAGGGAGCAGCTATTGCTTAACAATTAGAATTAAGATGTTAAAAAAAGAAGGGGCTTAAATTATGTTGTATACTAAAAATAAGGTCAGTTTTCTTCCCTCCATTTTTACATTTTTGTTTGATCTTTCTCCCTCCAAAATTTATATTAATATATTATTATAAATACAGATTACCATTTCATATTTCACCATCTATGGGTGTTTTAGACTAGAGGAAGGCATATAGATCTATTCAACTCAGTGGAAAATATTTCAGAAACTATCTAGTTGGAGGTATGCTATATTCTCCATTTTCTTTATTGTCTTTCAACAATTTTGCTAATATGTTAAACGATGAAGATTGAATTTCTTTTATTTTAAAAAATTGTTGTTGTCTAATTTTTTGCTGATGAGATATCGAGGCCATGTTTCATGCTTTCCAATATAACACAGATCTTTCTTACTTTAGATTGTGTATTTTCTTGTCTATTTCAACCAGATGTTGAATGCCTAGGGCTAGATCTTATTTACTTTCACTGTCTTTTCCATTTATTTTCACCAAAAAGGAAAAATAATTATGATGTAGCTTAATTTGTATCAGAGCCTTCTCCCCTTTATTTCTCAGTATAATGGAAATTATTTTTTCTGTATTAAAAAGCTAAAAAGATGCATGTATACTCGAGATAATGAATTTAAACTCCTTTTCTGTTTCTTGAAAATCCTTTATCCCCTTCTCTAATCCAATTCATCCTAGCCCTCACACTCTTCCTTCAAACTTATAGTTTTGTATCCTTCTGAGATCTGCTTTAGTTTGTATAAGCTCCCCTTTAATTTCTTCAATATGCGGGTTACATTGTAATGCTTCTTCTGCACAACTCATTTTTTTTTTGGAGGGCATCTTCGAGCCTATTCCTATCTCTGTCTTGTTTCTCCCCTATGAATTGAAAAAACTTCCTCCACAGAGCAATAAGCGCATCCCATTTGTCCACATAGTGCAAATTTTTATTACTAAGTTTGGTCAAATATATGGCCATTTTTATTGCAGCCAGGTTATCCTCATATCCTAAAAGGGATGTGTTTAACTTGAACATCCTATTGCCTCTCCTCTTAGGCTGGGCTTGATTATCAATAATGAACTTGGTAGAGATTGGAGAGTCATCAAACATTATTGCAGGAGTGACCACCATTGAATTGCATTTTTCAAAAACTTCAAATGAAAACAATGATTCATCAACATAAATTCTGTTCAATCTATAGTATACCCTCTGCATATGGGATTGGTTATTACACCATGAGAACTAGATACCCTTTGAAGATTCTTTCTTTTTTTCTAAGGGGTCTAACAAGTTAAGACATCTCTTACAATTTGCCTAGTAGAATTATTCATTCCCTTTCCATTCATGTCTGTTACCCTCCTTAACTTTAGCTTTTGATGGAACCAGTGTAGGATGGATTACATGTAGGATCATTGGTCACATAGTTTTAGTGTCACACTTGGCTAGATTGCGATGTGCTTTTTCTCACAGAATGACCTCTCTTATATATGTTTTTTTTCATTATGAGACATACCTTTTCACCATACTCTTTTGACTATTATTAACAAAACTTTATTTGACTTTAGTTTATCCTTGATTTATTTCTAATCACTACCATTTGTATTAACATACATAATCACTATCTTCCATCAATCGATGAACTTCATAATATATTTGTTTCTCATTAACAAACTAAATCACTACCATTGTAACCTTAATTGCTGCTCCATAATGCTCTTTAATCACCGCTTCTTATAATAATCTTAATTTCTATCTTGCTACTTTTTATCACATTCTATTGTTGTAGTTTTGAATCATACAAACTTTCAATACCATACAAAAGCTTTTACATATTGAACATATTTGTCATGCTTGGCTAGATCACGATGTGGCTTTTCTCATGGAATGACCTCTCTTATATACATATTTTTTATTATGAGACATACCTTTTCACCATACTCTTTTGACTATTATTAACAAAACTTTATTTGACTTTAGTTTATCCTTGGTTTATTTCTAATCACTTCCCTTTGTATTAACATACATAAGTGCTATCTTCCATCAATCGTTGAACTTCATAATATATTTTCTGCTCATTAACAAACTAAATCAATGCCATTGTAACCTTAATTGATGCTTCATAATGCTCTTTAATCACTGCTTCTTATAATCATCTTAATTTTTGCTTTGGTGTTATTTATCACATTCTATTGTTGTAGTTTTGAATCATACAAACTCTCACTAATTTCTTGGGCATTACAGGATTGTGTCTTTTCAAAATGTTTTCCATGATGATCAATATTGTGGGTAGATCCATGCAAGTTTGTATTAGATGCATACATTTTGAACATGTATGGTGTCCCAGAAAATGCAGTCTTTACTTGTGCCTCAGAAATTGGCCTTGAGGACAGTGTTGATTATATAATAACTTAGTTGATAAAAATTGAAAATAACTATGTGTTAAAACATATTGTCATAATTTTAAAGTCTTATGATAAGCTTGGTTAGCCTGAACCAATTTGGCAGATCACGTTGTATGATTTTGTTCTCCTAAATGCACTCAATATTCAGTCAATGTTTCATTATTTTCTTCACTTCAATATTTCCAATGTGCAATGACAACTTTTATTTCATTGAGGGTACATAAGAGAGTTAATTATGATATTTTAATGGGATTAATAGTTATGTTTCTCACAAAATTACTTTTTCTAATGTAAGTACCAACAATTTATTTTCATGGATAGAACTACATCTCATCCAATTCCTCGACATAGTTTCATGAATTTCACCTCAATGCTTTCAGAAGATAGCATAGGTGAAAATTTGATTTCCTCTAGTGATGACTATTACCCACAGTTTGTTCCTAGTACACAAGTGAATAATGAAGAAGTGGCCAGTGAAAAGTGAAGAAGTGATAATTGAAAAGAAAATTTGAACTAGTGAAGCAGATGTTATAGAAAGTCAATATGTTATACTTCCTCAAACAACTCCTCAAACAAAAAGCAAAGTTTGTTGGAGCATTGAAGACAATGGTTCTGATTGAAGAAAAAAGAATTGAGAGAGAAACACAATCAGCTGGTGGTGCAATGAGAAAAGCATTAAATGCCACTAAAAAGTGGAAAATTATTCAAGAATATTGCTCTTCTCATGATGTTATTCGCATGACAAACCAATGTCAAGATCGTTGGGAGCATATTTAGCTTGACTAAAAAAGGATCAGAGACTATGAACACAATATTTCATCTAGGCATGACAGTTACTGGAACATGACAAGTTGGGAAAGAATTGATAAGAAACTTCCTACAAAGTTCATTGTTGAACTTTATGATGCAATGGAGACCACATTTGGTAAAGATCAAGCCATCAATCCAGTAAATATTACTATTGACTCATCTGATACAAGTTTTGCATTTGATGAGAACAATTCTCTAAATGAAGATAATCCATTGCAAGAACCTAAAACACCAAACATAGAAAGTTTTGAGTAGCCTAACAATGGTAATGAAAGAGACAAACAATGCATGGGGAAAAAACAAAAATCTATTTCAAATGTAATTGGCATGAAGGATGCTATTGTTGATAACAATAAGTTGTTGATTTCTACTCTACATATGGCTGAAGAGGGGCGCACAAAACAACATGAAAAATGCATGAATAAAGATGATTTTATTGAAGAAAGGTTGTTGAAACTTGAAGAGTAGAAAATTAATGTCCAAATGAGCATGGTTTTAGCACTAAATAATAATGGTCAAGCAATGTTGAAAATTGGTGCATCATATGCCAAAGAAGATTGAATTTGTATTTTTTAGTAGCATAAATATATGAAATAAAACTAATAAGTTGTATGGAACTACTTATGAATAATGTTCATCTTTTTTAACTATAATAAAATTTACCTATGTAACAGTTGCATTTTTTTTATTGATTCTTTGTCACTAATTAGGCTTCTGTATGGTAAAATTGATGGACCTCAATTTTTTTTGTTTGCAGTAATGCATATTGTTATGTAGAATGGTATCATTATTTTTGTAATTATGCTATTTATACTGTGCTTTTAGAGCATGGAAGTTGCTTTTATTTTTATAATACACTTTTTCATTAAGTTTTAATTATGCAGCATAGGTGATGGATACAAATAGCAGAAAAAGAGTCAGGGTATTGTTACAATGCCTTTCAGTGATACAACAAATTGCATTGCAATTTTTTTGTGATGTTGAAGATTCAAAAAACATATTAAAGAAATATAATAAAGAATCATCACGAGCTTCTCATTGTTTAGATGATGAGGAGGAAGATGAAATAAATTTGGAGCTTTATGCAATATGTTGTGAACAACAAAATGTACTCCTCAACTCAATTTTTTATAATTCTCAATGGAAAGGGAAGGTCAGTGGTGAGTGGTATATATCAAACCACATTCCTTGCATTGGTGGAACCATTATATTTTTGAAGTTAAATGTGATGACAAGAGATTTCATAGTATCTTTAGGTTTCCATATGCATTATTTCAATTTCTATGTGAATCATTGAATGAAGATCTTAAACAAGGTGATATACCTCTATCCCTAGCAACATCTATCAAGAGTAGGGTTCTTCCAGTTGAGAAATAGGTTGTTATTTCTATTTTAAGACTGTCATCTAGAATGTCTATGATTAACATCAATGAAATTTTTGGGTGTGGAAAGTCAACAGCTGCAAGAGTTGTGACAAAGTTCATAAATGTTATGCAGGATAAATTTTGATAGTATATACAATGTCCAAATTACCATTTAACACTTGAACTAGTTAAGCAAGGATTTCACCAAAAACAAGGCTTTCCAAATTGTTGTGGGGCTATAGATGTAACACATGTTGATTTTGAGCTTCCAACCAATGAATGTTCATCTGATTGGTATGATTGTGATCACAAGTACAGTATGTCATTACAAGCAATCGTTGATAGTAATATGTGTTTCATGGATGTTTTTACAGGTTGGCTTGAATCTATCAATGATGATAGGCTCCTAAGAAATTCTTCCTTCTACAAGTTATGTGAAGGTGGAGAGAGGTTAAATGGAAGTTCAGTTTCTATTGGTTCATCAAATATAAGGGAGTACATTGTTGGAGATGGTGGATATCCATTATTACCATGGTTAATCACACCATTCAATGGAGCTGCAACTGATGATAAAAAATTATTTAACTTTAAACTATCTTCAAATCTTATTATTGTTGAACGTGCATTTGGAAAGCTAAAAGGTGTTTGGAAAATTTTGAATTCAAAAATTTGTCATCCAAATCTGCAAATGCTACCAAAGACTATTTTTGTGTGTTGTATTTTGCATAATATTATGTTGACATATGAAGAAAATGAAAATGAAGCTAGTGACTTTGACAACCATGAAAATAATATACCAAACAATGAAGCAATACCTAGGGATTCTACTGCAGGGTTAACCTGAATGGCCTTAATGGAATTCATTAATGGTAATGAAAATATTGTGCATCAAAATAATTAATCATTGAGTTTTGATCAAACCTCTTTGAAATATTCTTACCCAATGTAATAAAAATGTTGTGCATCACAACAATTGAAGACCTAGATTTTGTTGAAGACTATCTGAGATCTTCTTATGATTTGTTTTGCATTGTTGAGCGTATGTCTAGGATCATGGTATGCCAAACTAGGCCCTTAAGTGGCAATGTAAATTAAGAAAATCAGGTTTATGCTTATTGACATAAATAATTGAACATGTTATAAATATTATATCAACAATATGTAAGAAGAGAATCTGTCAAAACTTGAATTTAGTTTCTAAGATACTAGACCTTTTTTGAAAAACAATTATTCTATAGATTGAAAATTTCAAATTTCAATGTAGTAGTACGAAAATTTCAGGAATAAATAAGAGGTAAGTGTATGTCTGACCACCTTAAACACAATCAAATGATATTTTTTTTTTACAAGATTCTAGATATAAGTAGTAGACTCATGTCTAGATGTGACACATTTTTTTGTAATTTATTTCTAAGTAAATAATTAATTATGATTTTTCTTCTACAACTTTTCTAGAATAAAAAAACTCTTGTGTTTGACCATGTTAACTTAGTCTAAACTTTATCAAATTGAAAACATTTTTAATTTTTCTTGTAGTAAGAAAATCATAGAATGTGACACAAGTTTTAGATTTCAAAAATGTTATATAGTTTGAAAGTTATAGCTATTTTTTAATAAGTCTATCAATCAAGACTAGAAAGATAACAAGTAGGTGTATGTCTGATCAAATTAAACAAAATCAAATGATAATATGTTCTTATAAGATTCTAGATAAAAGTAGTAGACTTGTATGTTTTTTCCAAGTAAATAATTAATTATGATTTTTATGCTACAAATTTTCCTAAATATTAAAACTCTAGTGTCTGACCACCTTAACTTAGTCTAAAATTTATCAAATTGAAAGAATTGTTTATTATTATTGTACTAGGTGAAGCATAGAATGTGATGTATATTTAAGATTTCAAAAATGTTATATTGTTTGAAAGTTATAGTTGTTTTTCAAAGAGTCTATCAATCGTGACTTCTTTTTCACATCGCCACCTTTCAGCATACCATGATCCTGCATATACCATGTTTCCCTATTTTTTTGTATCATATATTTACAAATCTTATTGTTATTGATTGGATACTTCTCTATTATAAACATTACAGTATATTGTGTTATTTCTATGTTACTTTCCTTGTTGTATTTATCATTTTATATTTTATAATTACTTCTTAAGCCATTTTCTATTTAGATTATAAGAAAATTGTTAATAATAAACTACTTGAAAAGTGCAACAACATATAGGTAAAATGCATCTAAAATGTAAATCAACATATTGTTTATTGTGAGAATTTGAATAAATATTTGTAAATGTAATGTTGTATGAACCAGGCAATGTTTATAACAAGCTATAATTTCATTTTGAAAACATAGTTAAATACTTGAAATGTGATCCAAAATTTATCATGTGTACCAAAAGTTAGATCCATTTTTGCGCTCATGTTTTGACCAATCAAGTAAATAAAATTTACTCAAAAGTTATATCTCATTAATCATAAGGATTCATACATTGTGTTGTAATAAAATAAATTTCTCAAAAAGTTTTCTTTTTCAGCCAAGCATGCCTACTACTTTTTTTTTTAATGCATCTCATGGATACACTATGAAACTCAAATTTTTTTATCTCCAAATCATTAATAATTTTTTTAAAAAATTATTGAATTTTTTAAAAGCTGAATGCTAAAAAAATAAGTAGAAATATTAATACTCGTGGGGCCACCCACTTCACAAAAAGCTCCTAAAAATGTTGAGCAATCACTACTAATCAAAATTAGCTTAGCAGCCTTCTGGTGACATGCCCTTAGTATATGATATATTTATTAATGAATTTTAATTATCATTGTTTTGATTTTCTTAAAATTAGTAATTAAGAAATTAGTAGATAGAAGTGAATCCTTATTAAAAAATATGCAATAGCTTGATGTTCCCTCCTAACCAACTTGAAATTCTAAAGTTTAAAATATATTAAATATTTTATTTCACTTTATATTAACTATGCTTAAGACATTCCTTATCTGAACACTATTAGGTGATTTTTGATAGTTCATATTAGAAAATAGATGTGCAAGAACAATTGCAGTATTTGTCACTGTCAGATCGTTTTCAAATCTTTTTTCACTAATTTTTTTTTTCAAATCACTATCTTTTTCCTTGGTGGACGTGTGTGTTTATAGTCAATAGATTGATGCACCTGATGTATTTCTACTCCCACTGCAAATATTCAAAAGAGAATACTAGGAAATGGTTGCAAATATAATAATGATAACCAATTTTTTAAATAATCATACTTTATCTATTATTTTAATTTTTAAGAGTCATAATGTGCCTTGCACTTTACCTTCAAATTGTGCATGAATAAGGAAAAATTGAGTTACCATTTACAATACCACACAAAAGAAAGGACAAAACAATTCATTGATGCTTGTTATATATTTTTGAAATTTTATTTTACCATTAATAATTTCTTAAGAAATAATAAACTTAGGAAAAAAAACATCATAAATACTCTCAAAGGATAATCTAGTTGCAAGTATTGAAATTTTCAATGTTAGTTTTTTATTTTGTTTTTAAAATAAATTTGTATTACACAAAATATAAGATATAATAATAAAAAAAAGAAAAAAAATCTACAAAAGTATAATATAAGATACTCTAATAACTACTTACCTACTTATGTATTTATTATTGTCTTATATTTTATGTATTTATTATTATTTATTATATATCATATTTTATAAAAGAAATGATTTAAATATTTATTTAATAATGTGTAATTAAAAAATTAAAATATAATATTTTAGGTATTTTCTTAGTTCGCTGAACAATAAGCAAAATGAGGAGCGAAATTTGAAATAGCAAATTTGGAGTGAAATTTTGTAGCTGGCTCGCACTTGGGTTTCTCCTTCTGTTGTGGTGGCTTTCACCGGTAGAATCAACTGGGACAATGAGTGACAACTGGACGTCTCCGGTCACCATGGTGATCCAAGTGTAGTCATTTCTAACCCCCTCATTAAGTCTTTCAAAATGTGTGGATTTGCTTCTCCCACTCTCTACCGATCGGTAGAGGCTGTACCCCCCTCTCCCTCTACCATCGAGCCAAAGGATGCTAGTCGTAATGGTGGATCTGCTAGCAAACCTAACCCTACCATTAAACCTAAAACATTCTCTGAGGTGGTTGCTAATATTGCCAGTGTTGTGGATGTGAAGGCTAAGTTTAGCTTTGTTGTTACCAATGAAGCCACCATTTGCAGTATGTGTTCTAGGGTTCCTTCGGCCCCCTTCTCTATTGCTCCTAATTCTGAAATGCTAGCTAAGATTGTTAAGGAGAAGGATAGATTAAAGAAAAATACTATTTTCTTTTCAGTTGTTGAACTGGATAAATGCCCTCAGAAATTTCTTGATGATTGGTTTCATAATTTTTGGAATCTTAAAATAGGTTTTCACATTTCTTTTTGCCGGCAAATCTAGAAGGGTTTATTTGTGATTTTCTTTGTTAATAGTGAATCTCAAGCTAAAGTCCTAAAAAAGTAGTATTGGACCATTGGATCCACTTCTTTCCATGCTTTGTCTTGGTCTCCTAAGGCTATGCACAAAGAGGTTCTCACCCTCTCAGCTCCTAGATGGATACTAGTTAAAAATGTTCCCCCCTTTTTATGGAGGTTTTTACCTCAGTTGCTTGAACCATTGGGAAAAACCATCCGAATGGATGACACCATTAGGCTAGTGCCACATATGGATGCCAAAGTCCTAATCTCTCTACAACTAGGAAAGGAAATCCCTACTGATATCTCTATCAACATCATGGAAGAAAATTTTGTGTGCCTTATTGAAATTTTGGGAGGTCTAAATGCTTGTTTCTTATGTCGAAAAGGGGGCCATATTTGAAAGGATTTCCCTATTATTAAAAAGAACCAAAATCCTACTAAAAACCCTCCATCTGCTAATCTAGCCAACCCTAATTTGGCTTCTTCTATTAGCAAAAGCACACAAGAAGAAACAACCTCCAAAACTCCTCCTACTCTAGATTTGGCCTCTCCTACTTCCCCTACCACTCAAACCTCTTTCCCCTCTTCGGACATGGCTATTGATGTTGCGAACATGAGTGATGGCTTCCAGACCATCAACAAGAAATTGAGGTGGAAGAGTAATACCCTTGACCATCCTATAACTTTGAATCCCACTTGTTCAAAAAATCCCCTTCCCCAAAGTCCTCCTGTTATCTCTCTTGTGGTTGACCTTATCAGTGATAAACCTCCTTGCTCCCTTGTTGTGTGTTCTAATAATTCCATCTTGAATATTTCATCAGGATCATCTCGAAAGTTCCCACAATTTTTTTTTAAAGAGCTAAGTGATGATTGGTCCTTAGAAATCACCCCTGCTATTAACAACATCCTAGGTATGTCCTCCATGGAAGTGGACTCCCAATGTGAAAATGAAGATGATCCCAAAACTGATACCCTTGCTTCAAAATGCAGGGGAAGGCCTCTAGGATCTAAGAATAAAACCTCTAGTAAGAAAAATGGGGATAGTTCTAGTAATTATTTACCCTTAGTTGATTAAGCTGGTGCTACGTGCCCTACTCCCTCTAATGTTTCCTCATGAATTGCATATCATGGAATGTGAGGGGTCTTGAATCCCCAGATAGGAAATTTGTTATTAAGCATTTTCTTAATTCTTTTAGCTCTATGGATTTTCTCATTTTGCAAGAAGTTAAAGCCATCAGTTTCATGCTTGAAACCAACCTTAATTTTATCTAGAATAATGTGATCAAATTTTGCACTAAGCATAATAGAGGTAGAGGTGGAATTGCTCCGTTCATCAATCCCAAATGGGGGAATTATATAACTGCCAATGGAACCTCACCCTGCCAGAGAGTTGTCTGGATCACTATTAATCATAATAATAACATTTTTGGCATCTTCTCTATTTATGCCCCCAATGACTCTAAGGAGAGGGCTAATCTTTGGGAATGGTTGACTACCCTCCCTGATATCCCCTAGCTAATTGGAGGAGATTTTAATATGGTAGAGTCCCAACAAAAAAAATCTAGAGGTAATCCTTTCATTTGGAAAGATAATGAAAGGGTTCACTAGAACAAGTTGATTAACACTAAGACTCTGTTTGACCCTTTAGCCGACAGTAAGGCTTGTAGCCTTGGGATATGGCACACCTGGTGCAATTTCCAGCAAGGCCCCTCCTAGATCTACTCCAGACTTGACTATTTTTATGGTAACAAGAATGTTTTCTCCTTCCTCCCTGAAAACTAGAATAGCATTGTCCTTGTTACAGCCACTACTCTCTCTGATCACCATCCCATTTCTACCCGTGTCAGCCTCAATTTCACCCATGTTCACCCTAGAATGATTAGTCCCAAATTCATTTTGAATACCAACCTCCATGATGGATATGTCCTTATTACCATTCAAATTATTCACAATATCAATAAATTTAATTTCCCTAATTGTACCAAGATTGACAGATGGAAGGCAAATCTCCCAACTTGGCAATGTCTCCTCAAGACTATTGGTCAAAAGAATGCCAAGGATTATAGGTTCATTAAAAAAATTCTTTCCTCTGATCTCCAAGAGGCTAAGAGTAATGTTTAGAATGATTCCTCCAATATTAACCTTGTCTCCCATTTGATTTCTACTAAGGATGCCCTAAGGAAACATCAACAATTTAGAATCCATGGTGCTAAGATCAGATCTCACACTCATTGGATCTAGAATGGGGATCGTGGTTCCAAGTTCTTTAAGCTTTTAAATAAAAAGCACTCCAAGGAGTCTATCAACAAACTCTTAATTGACAACCAAGATACCTCAGACCTTGTTATCATTAACCAAGCCTTTGCTAACTATTATAGGAGTCTCTTCACTTCTAAGGACTCTAATGAGGCTGTTGATCTTAGGAATAAGTGTAAGCTTTGTATCCCCAATAAGTTGGACAATGATGATACTGCTATCTTATCTAAGGATATCTCTTTGGATGAGGTGGAAAAAGCTATCAACTCTCTCAATAACGATAAGGCCCCTAGCCCTGATGGGCTCCTTGTTGAATTTTATAAAGCCAACATCAGTTGGATCTATAAGGACTTACAAGACATCTACTTGGAAGCTATGGCTAATGGTTCCCTTGGCCCTGAGATTAACAGTGGCATCATTAAACTTCTTCCCAAGGATGGGGACAAAGCTCTTATCAAAAACTGGGGACCTATGCCATGGATTGGGTGAACTGATCTCACCAAAACTCTGTGATGTTTCTCCTTGACTTCAAAAAAGCCTATGATAGGGTTAAATGGAATTTTATCCTCATGATGCTTGAAGCCTTTGGTTTACCAGCTTTTTTCTATAACTCAGTTTGTGTTTTGCTTAATGATGCCTCTACCTAGGTGGAGGTCAATGGATCCCTCTGCAATCCCTTCCCCCTTAGTCGATCCGTCAGACAAGGATGCCCCTTAGCCCCTGCACTATTTGTCATAGCTTCATAAGCCCTTTACTATATCCTCAGGGACAATACACTTTCCCTTGATGTTAGAAGCCTTTATCTTCCTAACAATGATGAGCTTATTAACTGTCAGTTTGTTGATGATACTACCATATTTTTTGAGCTTAGTGGCAATAAATTTGAAGCCTTACAAACCAAACTCAATATGTTCTATTCTATCTCTGGTGCTTGTATTTCCCAATCCAAATCCATTTGCCTTGGGTGGGAAGAGAAACCTCCTGTTTGGTTCAATTAGTATAACTTCCAATGGGGTGGACCTCATAAAATTGTTAAATATTTAGGCATCCCCTTTTCTATTGAGCCTTCCCTCAAAGACATGTGGTCCTGGATTAAGGATAAAATTAACAAGAAGTTGAATAAGTGGCATAATAGATCTGTATCTCTTGTTGGCAGAATCCAAGTTTGTCAAAAGATGTTGTCTTCATATAGCATATATTACTCATCTTCTTGGATGTTCAGTAATTACCAAATTTTGGAAATTCAAAAGGCCATTAGGAACTTTCTCTGGTCTGATGGTAAAGGCAATAGAAAAATGCATATGGTCAAATGGGACTGGTGTCATACTGATAAACTCCTTGGGGGGTTGGGGCTTAAAGACCTTAAAACTCAAGGTATTGCTTTATCTGCCAAATGGATCTTTCATTCTATGGATGGAAATGATCCATGGAAAGTGTTGGTTAGGCATACTATTGAAAGAGGCTTTCCTAAAAAAGCTAGAACTTGGAGAAATCTCCCCTGTTGTGATTTAATTGTCGATAACTTCCCAATCAATGTTCAAGGCTCTGTTGTTTTTAGATCCATACGGAGAGCCTAGGACCATGTCAGGAATTTTGTCACCAACAAGGATTTCCATGATGCTAAGCATCTATATGGTGAAAGGTCCATTTGGTGGAACTTGCACCTGGCTGGTAAACCCCTAGCCCTCTCCTAAGGATGTTCTACTAGGTTGTGGTCTAAAATAGGGATCTCCCAACTTGTTGATCTTTTTGAAAATGACAAACTCATCAACTGGGATGAGCTTAAGAAAATATTTAATATTCCAGATACCCAAAAGAAGACTTATAACATGGTTGTTAAGGCTACTAAGGATCTTCCTACTGACTATCATGTGGACTCTCATAGATACTTAAAATGTAAATGGATAGATGGGGTCATTATGGCTAATCTCAAAGCCAAGAATATCTATAAAATCATTGATCATAATGAAAATATTATTAATCATATCAATACTATCTAGTATTCTTCTCTTGATGCTGTGTCTTGGAAGAAGTGTATTGATATTCTCTGGAAAGGTCTTGTTGAACCTAAAATTAGATGTTTTAAGTGGTTGACTCTCCTTGACATACTCCCTATTAGAAAAGATGGTCACATGAATGATATTTGTAGCCTTTGCAGGCTTCTTGAAACTGGTAGACATATCCTTTTTGATTGCATCTTTGCTAAAGAAATCTGGAACATGTTTGGTATTTTTTATCCTTTAAATGTGAATATTCTGGAAATTGTTACTGGTCATATTAATGGGCTTAAAAAGGATGCTAATTTATTTTTGAATATGTTGTCTTCTAACATCCTTTGGTAGATCTAGAAGTGTAGGAACAAGGAAAGGTATCAAAGCAACCCTAGAATTCTTACTGAGTTTTTCCAAAAAATCACATTTAAAATTTTTTTTCTTCAGGTCCACACAACAATGATGATGGAGAAAGACAAGCTGAGGAGATTCTTGAAGGACGGGCATGCCACATTCTTCATCTATGAGCTGAAACATGGTTATGAGTGGATGAGGAATTTCGATGACCTTCAAATGTTTGAATGAACTTGCAAAAGGCTAAACCAAGAAATCAGGAAGAATATTAACTCCAGGAAGGATGAGATCTTCATGCTTATGCAAATCCAAGAGCGAAAGAACATCATTTGGATGGAGGGCCCTCTTGGTTGGACTGCTTGGGTTGATACCCATTATGATGTTTAATATTAGTAGTTCTATGTTAGCTTCTTTTCTCTATAATATGTTTGTACACATTATACTTTGAGTTTGTGGTGAGGTTGGGCCTCTTCTTTGATGCTCTCGGTTGATATTGTTGTATCTATTTTTTGATCTACCTATATATAATACAAAAAAAATATAATATTTTAAAATAATATAAATTCAATTATGTATGATATAATTATATTAATATTATATATAATATTTGATATAATTCATATTGTATTATTAGCATATATTATATTTAAATAATGTAAATTATCAAATTTATTTTTGAAATAATGTCATAATTATATATACTATTTTATAATAAAAGTTCTCTTTCTCTCTTACACACACATTATATTTATGCCTTGCCTATCTACTCCTATGTCTCTATCTTCATCTTCATGTCTCTTTCTCACACACACCATGTTTTCCCCCCTAGCCCTATCTCTATAGATCTCTCTAACTTATAAACACACACACTCCATGTCTCTCTCTGAACCTAATTATCTTTTAGTTGGAAGGTTTTGTTTTAGTCATGTTTGGATCCTTATAAGTTGATGCATAGTTAATTTGGAGCAATCAAAATAACCTACTAAGTGATCTTAAGTTAACACAAAATTATGTACAAAATAGATCAAAATTTCCCTTCCTAACTTTTCACACCTCTTGGACGTACCCATTACACACCAAAATATGATTGCTAGTAATAATTTCTTTTATTACTATGAGTATCTAAAAAAATATTGAAAATTAAAAAAAAAACACCTATCTGATCACATATACAAGCCCAAAAGTGAAAAACTCCCTTCTATTCATGTCAATTTCCATAGAAATTTATGGAACACATACATTCAAATTATTGTTAAAACAAGGTGGGTGGTTTATCACACTGTCAATGAATGTTAGATATCGCCTCCATCAGAAAGGATTCCCAAAGGCAACCAGTTCTGGATTTGGATCAACGTAGGTGCACTATAGGGTTGAGCACTAGAGGCACTTAGCACATGAAACCTAGACCATTTTCATCATCTTGAATTATCAGCCATGAGTCCCGTGTTTTTATACTCCCCATAAAATACAAACTGTGAGTTGTCATAGTCAGGCCATAATAACTAGCCCTCTACATCAATAAAACCACTGAGATAAGTATTCATGACAATAGTGCGTGATTAGGGTCCCCATGGCCTCCCCAAGTATGTTTGCACAGATCCCTCAGAAGCTTCAACTCTGTTCACCTGAGTCACTTTACAATTGTCTAGAATAATCATTGTGTTTTCATTCACACCCACTCTATCTTGAGCTATGATCACATTTTTTTGGCCTTTGAGGGGTGTTCACAGGTAAATGTTACATTGTGGCTATCATGTTATCTTGACTTTCTTTGCTCAATTATTGCTAGCGTGTTAGCTTGACTTGCTTTTTAGCCTTAGGTCTATGTTTTCATACAGTTGTTTAAGACTAATTTTTGTTTAATTTTTCATGCATATGCCATCATGCCACAAAATATTGAGTAGCAGCTGCTACTAGAAATAAGCTAAGTAGCATTAGGATCTACCCTTTCCTAGAAATTGGTTGGCTCTATTTCGTAGAATACTACCCCTTAACCTACACATCATAAGTGCTTTTCTCAAAGATTTATAATTGTTTAATACTTTTTTCCCAAACAAAATAGGTGCTTTTTAGATAAAAGGAATAATAGATCAAGGAGATTAGATTTATGAATAAGATAAAGTAGAGTAATGTGTGTAAATGTATTCTTCTATGATTGTTCTATTTCTTAATAACATACAACTTAGTAGAATGAGATATATAATCATATGATATTTTCATAATCATGTTTATCATATTATTAAATGATTTTACACACACACACACACACACACACACACACACACACAGATATATATATATATATATATATATATATATATATATATATATATATATATATATATATATATATATATATATATATATATATATATATATATATATATATATATATATAAGAAAGTAAAGATCCCCAAGATAACTAAGAAGGGGGGGGTGAATCAGTTATCAGATAATTTAACCATTCAACAACTTTAAACAATATAAGTAATGTACTGATCAACCATAGAAAGATAACCATACACAATTGCACAATAGCACAAGATATGTTGACTAGGGAACCTCTTGAAAAGAGTAAACCCCGGTGGGAATGATGCCCACAAAATGATGCACTAATATTAAAGTTCCTTGTTAGAGGATGGACCCTATTAGAAGTCTTATGAAATACATTCAATACATATAAATCTCTGTTAGGAGATTTTGAATCCCTGTTAAAAGATTCTAACCCGATTAAGAGTTTATGGAAGACAGAAGGACCCACTACCCAAACAGCTTCAAGGCAAGATCTTTGAAATATATTACCTCCTTCACACTATGCCAAAACTATACTCTCTGCTACACAAGATCACAATTCTAGATCTCTGTACTCACAAGTCTTCATCACTGAATTAGCTCTTTTCTTCACTTCATGCATATATTCACATCACAATCTTCATAGTACACATTAAAAAAAGGAAAAAATTCCTTCTTATGTACCAAACTCAAATAATTACAAATGAGTCAGTCCACAATTACAAAATAATAAATTCTACACGCTACACACAGAATTCACATAAAATTGTCATCTTCCAGATACTGTAACTTTCTCCAAACATATCCTCAAATTTTTCACTTTGAACCACATCATCATTAATGAGTCTCCAACATCCCTTTAACTGTGTAAAATTAGATTCCATCCCAACTAAGAGATATCCTCCGATTTCTGAACATCACTTCACAGAAACACTGTCTAAACATTGCTTTCACCAAAATGCTCATAACTCTCACAAATGAATGAATTTATTTTTGCACTGTTAACCATAGGTTAATAACACACCAAAAAACATACCATCAACTATGCAAAAAGCCAATTTGCAATACAACATGTGTGCAAAACAAAACTGTACCTACTTTCCTGCTAATATCCAGAATATCACTGTGTTGACATCAATGACAATCCAAGTCATGAATGCAACAACAACTACTACAGAATGACTACCAAAATACTTTTTATTCATTCCTAAAAATCTCCCCCATTGGCATTAATGGCAACATAGATGAAAAACATCCAATGTTCCAAAAATCCAATACTGCAACATCACTGCAAAATATCAAATCAAATCTTGCTTCGATTTCCTATTTATCTCTCTCATACAATCCACAATATTTTTCATGTATATCTCTCCCCCATTGACATCAATGATAGAAATTCCATCACTAAGTCAACAAAAACTTAATGTCAAAAGACACTTTTAAGAAAAATACAATAACAAGAGTC
This sequence comes from Chamaecyparis obtusa, assembly GCA_027943335.1. Lineage (NCBI taxonomy): Eukaryota > Viridiplantae > Streptophyta > Pinopsida > Cupressales > Cupressaceae > Chamaecyparis > Chamaecyparis obtusa. The sequence goes on from BSBK01013328.1 coordinate 30,895, forward strand.
CTCATGACTTAGCTCATAAACTCCCCCATAGAGGAAGTTCCAACATCCAATCCAAAAGAAAGATAGGGCTCATATACCACTGGATGGATGTAATCATCTACATCAATTCTCAAAAATAGGTTGGGGCATAACCCCACACATACTTCTTAGATACACAAATGTATCCTTAGGTAAAGGCTATGTAAATATATATGCTATCTGCTCCTTTGTACTTATGTACTCCAATCTTACTTCTTTTTTTGCAACTTTCTCTCTTACAACATGATACTTGATCTCAATATGTTTAGTCTTAGAATGTAAAATAGGATTATTTGACATACTCATTGTACTGGTGTTATCACAATGTATAAAAATAGGCTCATCAAACTTTATTCCAATATCCTTCAACATCTACTTCATCCAAATAATCTGACTGTAATTATTTGCTACTGTAACATATTTTTCTTCTATTGTCCTTTGTGAAGTACAATTCTACTTCTTACTTAACCAAGAGACCAATTTTCCTCCAAGAAAAAAGGCTCCACCACTGGTTCTTTTCTTGTCATCAATGTTGCCTCCCCAATCTACATCAGTATAGGCACATAAAGTAAAATCATCAGAATTCTCATACCATAATCCATAATCCATTGTTCCTTTCAGATATCTCAGTATCCTCTTTACTGCTCCATAATGTGATTCTCTAGGTTCTGCTTGAAATCTTTCTACAATCCCCACTGAATGTGCTATATCAGGTCTTGTATGTGTCAAGTAATACAATCCTCCAATCATAGATCTGTACTTTTTCTGCTCAACTATTGGTGTCTCATCTTTGCTAGATAGCTTATGTCCAGTTATCATAGGTGTTCCAATAGGTTTAGGATCTTCCATTCCAAATATTTTCAATAAGTCATTCAAATACTTAGTCTTACTTACAAATATACCTTCCTTGCTTTGTGTTATCTGTAATCCCAAAAAATATTTCATTTCTCCAATCATGCTCATCTCAAATTCAGTCTTCATTTCATCTGCAAATTTGTCACTAGCTTCATCTTCTCCTCCAAAGATAATATCATTAACAAATATAACTATAACCAACAAACCATTCTCAATTTCTTTTGTGTATAAGTTACTATCTGCTATTCCTTTTATAAATCCCAATTTCAATAAATACTTATCCAATCTTGCATACCAGGTTCTAGGTGCTTGTTTTAATCCATATAAAGCTTTCTTTAACTTACATACCATATCTCCTTCTTGTGTCAAAGGAAAACCTTCAGGCTTCTCAATGTAGACTTCTTCTTCCAATTCACCATTCAAAAATGTTGACTTCACATCCATCTGATACACTCTAAATTTATTCTAAGTTGCATATGCTAGAAACATTCTCACTGCTTCAAGTCTGGCCATAGGTGCAAAAGTTTCTTCATAGTCAATTCCTTCTTGTTGTGAATATCCTTTACATACCAATCCTTTCTTTTTTTCTTATCACTTCTCCTTGTTCATTCATCTTGTTTTTGAATACCCACTTTGTTCCAATCACATTCTTGTCTTCAGGTCTAGGGACCAATTCCCATGTCTTGTTTTTTTCAATCTTCTCTAGTTCTTCTTTCATAGCATTAATCCAATGTTCATCTTCACAAGCTTCATTAGTAGTGTTAGGTTCAATTTGAGAAATCAAACATAAGTGTACCTTATTTCAAGTCAAAAATCCTCTATCTAAACTTCCAATAACTTGCTCAATAGGGTGATGTCTTGAAGTATACCTATTAGGTGTCATAGTTACTGATCTTGTTCCGACTGTAGATTCTTCTCTACTTTCTTCTCTATTTTCTTCAGTATGACTTTGATTCAGCAAATCACTATTAGTTTCAAAAAATAATTCTGTATTTTCAATGTTAGGCTAAGGTTGTGCTTCTCCATCAGATTCATAATCAAGCATTCTTTCCTGAATTTTAAACTTCTCATCAACTTTTACATTTTCACTTTCAACAATAGTCTTAGTTTTCTTTTTATAACATCTATATGCTTTGCTTTTTAAAGAATATCCAAGAAATATTCCTTCATCACTTCTAGGATCAAACTTTCCTATATCATCATCTCTCTTTATATAACATTTACTTCCAAAAATTCTAAAATACTTAACTGAGGGTGTATGTCCAAACCATAATTCATAAGGTGTCTTATTTGTATCTGCTCTGATTTGTACTCTGTTCATAGTGTATACTATTGTGTTCACTGCTTCTCTCCAAAAAGTCTTAGCAAAATCATTTTCAAACAACATAGCTCTTGCTGCTTTAGTTATTGACCTGTTACTTCTTTCTGCAATACCATTTTGTTCTGGTGTTCTAGGGGCTGAAAGTTGTCTCTTAATACCATTCTTTTCACAAAAGGTGTTAAACTCTCTAGATGTAAATTCACCACCTCTATCAGATCTTAGACACTTAATCTTCATTCTAGATTCATTCTCAATTTTTCTTTTCGTGATCTTAAATTTATCAAATGCTTCAGATTTTTCTTTCAAAAATGTAATCCACATCATTCTTGTAAAATCATCAACAAGAATCATAAAATACCTTTCTCCATAGAATCCTCTAGTCCTAGTAGGACCACTCAAGTCTGTATGAACAATCTCCAGCTTCTCTTTCGATGAGAACTTCTTGTTGGGAAATGAACTCCTTTTCTTCTTTGCCATCATACTTTCTTTGCAAATCATGTTAGTAGGTTTCATAATTCTAGGTAAATCTCTTACCGCAAGTGTAGTGCTCACCTTGACAATATTATCAAAGTTTATATGACAAAACCTTTTATGCCATAACCAATTGTCATCAATCCTAGTTATCAAACATATCATCTCAGTAGGATTCAACTAAAATACATTACCTCTAGTTCTGGATCCTTTTCCAATCAAATTTCCATCTTTATCTTTTATCACACAAGTTTTCTCAGAAAATCAAACTTGATAACCCTTATCAGCCAATTGTCCAACGCTTAGTAGATTATGTCTTAGTCCATCAACAAAGTAAACATCATCAATGTTAGTCTTTCCATCAAGAGTAATAGATCCTATACCCTTAATCAAACAAGGTGCATTGTTACCAACCCTAACAATTCCTCCATCATAATTATCTAACTTAACAAAATTTCTTTTATCTCTAGTCATATGATGTGAACAACCACTTTCTATAATCCAATCAGATTTCTTTTCAACTTGTGAAACTAATGCTTTTTCTTCCCTTTTATCAGATTCAGAACTTTCTTCTTTAATTGCTACAAATCCTATTTCCTCAAAGTTATCATTATCACTGTCACTTAAATATTTTTCAATTTCTACTTCAAGATCTTCATCATTTGCATAATAACATTCTTTAGATCTTCTAGGTTTAAAGTTGCTTCTATACTTCTTAACTCTTTTAGGACATTTAGATGCAAAATGACCATATTCTTGACAAGTCCAACATTTAAAGATTTTCTTACCATCTGGTTCTCTTTTTACAAGTAATGCAATACTTTCTTCAATCTTCTTATCTTCCTCAGATCTGCTACTATTGGCATAATCTCCATTCACACTAGTACTCCTTGTAGGTCTAATGTTAAGAGCACTAAATGTTGTTTCCATTCTAGGTAGCTCTCCTGATAATCTTAAGTTCATCTCTATTGTTTCTAATCTTCCAAGAAGAGTTCTCTTGAAAATTTTGATGTACAAGGTATCACTTGTTCAATCATCTGCGTTATCTGCTTGAATACTAGTGTCAAAGTTCTTAGAATTTTCCATATCACTTCATTGTCTATCTTATCACCTCCACAAGACTTTATTCCTGTTACAATCTCAAACATCCTACCAATATAGCTTCTAATAGATTCATCTTCCATCATTCTAATATCTTCAAATGCACAAATCCAATTATGTAATCTAGCCTTCTTTACATGTTCATCACCTTCAAAAGTAGAATGTAAAGCCTTCCAAATTGCATGAGATGTTTTCAAACATCTTACCTGACTATATTCATTCTTCGATAGTGCTGACAAAAGTGCTTCTCTTGCAAGTATGTTACACATGAATAGATCTAGTTCATCTTTAGTTCCTGCCTCTAGATTGTCTTCCTCAATGATAGTCTTCTCATTCTTTGTAATCAACCAATAACTTGGTCCTAAACACAATAGATGTGTCTTCATCTTTTCTTTCCAGCTATCAAAATTTACTCCATCAAACTTAGGGCTTTCTTTTCTGAAATTCACCATGGATCTCCTTAAGTTGTTAAACTTTTCTTTCAAGGACCTGGTGCTCTGATACCAATTGTTAGAAAGTAAAGATCCCCAAGATAACTGAGAGGGGGGGGGGGGTGAATCAATTATCAGATAATTTAACCATTCAATAGTTTTAAATAATATAAGTAATGTACTGATCAACCATAGAAAGATAACCATACACAATTGTACAATAACACAAGATATGTTGACTAGGGAACCTCTTGAAAAGAGTAAACCCCGGTGGGAATGATGCCCACAAAATGATGCACTAATATGAAAGTTTCTTGTTTGAGGATGGAACCTATTAGGAGTCTTATAAAATACATTCAATACATATAAATCCCTGTTAGGAGATTTTGAATCCCTGTTAAAAGATTCTAACCCGGTTAAGAGTTTATGGAAGAAAGAAGAACCCATTGCCCAAACAGCTTCAAGGCAATATATCTAAACCCACTGTCCAAAAGATCTTAGAATTATTCAATAGAATAATATGAAATATATTATGTCCTTCACAATATGCCAAAATTGCACTCTCTGCTACACAAGATCACAATTCCAGATCTCTGTACTCACAAGTCTTCCTTCATCACTAAATTAGCTCTTTTCTTCACTTCATGCATATATTCGCATCACAATCTTCATAGTACACATTACAACAAGGAAAAAATTTCTTCTTATATACCAAACTCAAATAATTACAAATGAGCTGGTCCACAATTACAAAATAATAAATTCTACACGCTACACACAAAATTCACATAAAACTGTCGGCTTCCAGATACTGTAACTTTCTCCAAACATATCCTCAAAGTTTGCACTGTGAACCATGTCATCATTAATGAGTCTCCAACATCCCTTTAACTACACAAAATTAGATTCCATCCCAGCTAAGAGATATCCTCCAATTTCTGAACATCACTTCACAGAAACACTGTCTAAACACTGCTTTCACCAAAATGCTCATAACTCTCACAAATGAATGAATTTCTTTTTGCACTGTTAACCATAGGTTAATAACACACCAAAGAACATACCATCAACTGTGCAAAATCCAATCTATAATACAACATGTGCGCAAAAGAAAATTGTACCTACTTTCTTGCTAATATCCAGAATATCACTGTGTTGACATCAATGACAATCCAAGTCATGAATGCAACAACAACTGCTACAGAATGACTGCCAAAATACTTTGTATTCATTCCTAACAATTATATATATATATATATATATATATATATATATATATATATATATATATATATATATATATATATATATATATATATATATATATATATATATATATATATATATATATATATATATATATATATATATATATATATATAATTGATTGGCCACATGACATAGAAGATGACTTTTAAGTTTGCACATAATATCTAAGATCATCTTTCTAATTTTTTTAGTATAATTTGTTACTCAAATTTTTAGAATAAGATACATAGTAGGTTAAAGAGATGAAATATATGAATAAAATAAAAGAGTCATAAACGTATCTTGATTATCAACTTGTGTATGTAAAAGAGTTCTTCCATAATTGTGCAAATTTCTTAATAGGATGAAAAGTGGTAGAATGAGATACATAATCATACATTGAATAATTTATTAATCTAATTTCAATCATTTGCAATAATAAGACTTTGTTTAATCATGCTTATTCTATTATTTTCACTTAAATTTTATTTTTCTAACAAATTGATTGGCCCCTTTCCATTTTATTTTTTTACTAATTATTACTCAAAGAAAATAAGATTTTTAGATTAAAGAGATGGTAGATTAAAGAGATAGAATTTATGAATAAGATAAAATATAGTCATAAAAGTATCTTGATCATTAATTTGTCTATACAAAAATATTTCTCTATAATTGTTCTAATATCTAAAAGTTGCATAATGGGATGTAGCAAAGTTAAGATATTATAACAACCTCCTACACTAACTTTGAGAGAAGATTTATGCAAAAAAATTAGATCTTTACAACAATTATAGAATTTAAAATAAATATAAGCATAAATAACATGCATACCACAACACAGTGATTTACCTGGATGAAATCAGAGGAAAAAAATATTATTTACCTTAGACCCTTGATTTTCAACATTTTTCAACAATTAAAAAATGGACTTTAAAAATTAAAAAGCTACATCAATTCTTGTTCATATATTTTTTGAAAAATAATTTCCATAAACTTTATCCAGTTTTACACATTTTATTAATTCACATAATGTTCAAATTTTAAACATAAATGTCACTTTTATGTTGTTGAAATTAAACAATTTTGGTGTTGTTAACATTTTCCTTCATAAAAGTGTGACTTGGCATGAGACTTGATGTTGGTTTATATTTGGTTATCCTATTTATTCTTTTGTTGTTATGTACTTGGGTATCTAGTCCATATAAAATTAGTTTTCTCTTGATAAAAAATAAGCATATAATTAACTTAGAATTCTATAATTTTAAAATATTTTTCTTTTTTATATTAAAAATTTAATTTCATGTATGCCTTTACATTTTATGTGGGTAAAAGTACAAACCCGTGTCACACTTTTATAAAGGAAAAGGATGACAACATGCAAATCTTTCAACTTTAACGACATAAAAGTGGCATTTGTGTTTAGAATTTGAAGATAATGTAAACTAACGAAATGTGTAAAATTTTATGAAGTTTATGCTCATAGTTGTTTTTAAAAAAATTGAACAAAAATTGACATAGTTTTTAAATTTTTGAAGTCCATTTTTTTATTGCTTAAATATGCTCAAAATCTAGGGTCTAGTTCCCACCAAAAAACTATATGCAAACAATCTTTTTTTCCTCTGATTTCATAATATGTTTTAGATGACATGTATAGCTAGTGCATAAAAAAAGAAAGATTAGATTTTGATATATATTTTATTTGTTATTACTATCCAAAGTCGGTGTTACCCAAAATCAACAATTTTTTGTTCCCACCAAATTTTCCCTATCAAATCTACACTATTAAAAAAAAATTATATATTCTTGAAGATGAATCTCTCCTCTAGTGTTAAATATAAGTTTTAAATTTTTCAAACATGATTTTTTATTTTATTTGTTTTCGAACAAGCCTGTTCTTAAATGTTAAAATACCTACTTGAAGTATATTCAACTTATAATATATTATATGAAATCAAAACATAATAAAATTTACATGACCATAATCTTGACTCCGAGCTCTACAAAAGGGTATTTATAGATTTTATAGAAAGTAAAATTTTGACAGAGAATTCAGATCCAGAAGCGAGAACTTCTGAGACACACCTTTTTTTGCTTATTTGGCTGCCACATGGGATGCCACTTAGATAGGTTGGGCCAGAACTGGTTCAGTCGAAACCTTGGGTGACCAAACATGATCCTATGCATGAGCCACCCAACCCATTTAATTTGGGGTTTATATAGTTTTTCATGGACCAGTTTCGGTCAGAAGCATTCTGTCTGAAATAGTTTCAGTCGGAACTCCCCTGCCACATCGATGCCACATGGCGCCTCATGTGCACCACATATGTTTGACTGAAACTAGTCTGACCGGACCTATTCCGGTCGGAACCATTAAAAATGTCCTCTAGTGCGACACAGCTATGTACTTTTGCCCATGTTAAATTTCATTTTGATATAATTTTATGGAATACATCCATTCAAATTATTGTTAAAATGTATTAAAAAAATACATACATTTAAATTATGGTTAAAAAGCTTTACACTAGCTTCACATTTTTATGAAGTTATTATTTTATATTAATACTACATTTTTATTATGAAACATATATATAGTAGTTTAATTATTTTTTGTTAATATTATATAGAATATATACTCAAATTATTCTTAAAAGGCATATAGGGTAAGCATAATACTAGTTGTTATAGCTAACTATTGCAACCATAGATCTTGAACGATACATCAACTGTTAACATTTTTTTTGTTGGCTACATGTGCGACTTAAATAAGTTTATAAATATTGTTTTGGCTTCTTCATATTAACAACACATGCTATGGAATCAATTATGCCCACAAGTGTCAAAAAGTGGTCATTTGAAAGTGTTGTTCAATATCTACTTAAAGATACCCCAAAACTATGCACTACAACTACCTCAAAAATATCAATACTTATGTAAAAATGTCCTAGTGGTCATTTAAAATTGCTAATACTTATTTACAAATGTCCTATTGATTGTGCAATATTAGTATATGATATATTTATTAATGAATTTTAATTATCATTGTTTTGATTTTCTTAAAATTAGTAATTAAGAAATTAGTAGATAGAAGTGAATCCTTATTAGAAAATATGCAATAGCTTGATGTTCCTTCCTAACCAACCTGAAATTCTAAACTTTAAAATATATTATTTTTATTTCACTTTATATTGACTATGCTTAAGGCATTCCCTATTTGGCACTATCAGGTGATTTTTGACAGTTCATATTAGAAAATAGATGTGCAAGAACAATTGCAGCCTTTGTCACCGTTAGATCATTTTCAACTCTTTTTTCACTATTGTTTTTTCAAATCACTATCTTTTTCCTTGCTAGACGTGTGTGTTTATAGTCAATAGATTGATGCACCTAATGTATTTCCATTCCCACTACATAAATTCAAAAGAGAATATATGGAAATGGTTGCTAATATAATAATGATAACAATTTTTTAAAATAATCATACTTTATCTATTATTTTAACGTTTAAGAGTCATAATGTACCTTGCACTTTACTTTCAAATTGTGCATGAATAAGGAAAAATAGAGTTACCATTTACAATACCACACAAAAGAAAGGACAAAATAATTCATTGATGCTTGTTATATATTTTTGAAATTTTATTTTAACATTAATAATTTTTTA
>BSBK01013329.1:0-50876 GCA_027943335.1 Chamaecyparis obtusa
CATATAAAGCCTTTGGGGTATATGTACATCATTCTAAAAGAGGGGATTCCCCTTTGGGGTTGAAATTTTTCCATTAATCTAGAACCAATTCCTCACCACATATCCTTGCATTTGTGGCTTAGAACCTCCTCCATACTGAGCCTTATATCCAATAGGGATGTGTGAAAGAGTCTAACCTGTAATCAAACTACAACTTGGCCAAGATCCTTCGTTAGTATGTTCCAATAAACTGTCTAATATTTTGTAATTTATATTTGAATATTCCATCTATCATAGTTAGAAAGGTGCGAGAATAGATTTTACCTTTGACAAGAAATAGAGGCTTAGAATAATCACCGAGTCCTCTTGATTCACTACAATCTTGCAAGATTAGCAAGATACCTCACCTTATAATAGAAAGCTACTAGATCATTTGCACATGTTTCCCTCTAAAAGGAAGAGAAGATGCTAAATAAAAATCTGATGAAAGGAGGTATTCCTTATCATTTAAATCAAAGTTCCTACTCTTACTAAAAACCATCTTATTCATTTAAAACTTCGATTAAAATAATTCAGAAGCTAGCTCAAAAAGCTATCAGCGAAAAACTTCAAAGAAGGGCAAGAGGGACTTAGAAAATGGATTAAGAGCCCATCCTTGAGCACAACAAACTCCCAATCCTTGGAACAAATATTCTTAGCTTGAGGTCAACACAACTTAGTGTGTTGACTTCAAGATAACAATCTCTATGAAGGAATAGCTAGATAAGTAAAGCTACTATGAGGATAATCTTTTTAAATCATCCAAGTTATAACATACATATAGGGGAAAGGTAACCACTTCCTGCCACCGTAGAGGCTAGATGTCATGAGTTATTCCTAAAAATAGATAGAACCTGTAAACACCCATATAATTCAGACATTTTCTAATGATTCTTTTAATAATTTACAAGTGATAAAACAAAATGAGACCCTTGGCCCCTATATTCTAATAAACCTTGAATCATATCATTACAGTCGTTAGAAGGGAATCAATAATAATCGTAGAAAAAAGCATACCCTAGAGAAACTGTTTCCCTTTAATGAAACAACTGCTAGGACATATGCTAAGAAATAATTTAAGAGCAGGACTAAAAAGGAAGGAAAAAATCGATCAGGATTAAAAGGATAACTACAAAAACAAAGAGATCAAGAAGCCATAGAAAATGAATAAATGAGAATCTAACTCTATATAATAAAAACTGTGTGTATATATATATATATATATATTATATATATATATATATATATATATATATATATATATATATATATATATATATATATATATATATATATATATATATAGTTTTATATCTTTATAAGAATACATTTGCACTTAGAAAATAAATTACAGTTGAGAAGGAAATTACTCTTGAGACTTGTCAGGGTCAAGCTCTTTTCAGTCCATACCATTATAAGGAGATAAATAAAATGCTAGACTAATATGCTAAATACCTAAGAGAGGAAAAGAATTAGATCAGGGATAAGAAAAATAGTACTGTTATTTTGCCTTTCTGACGGTAATTAGGGAAAGAATCTGATCATGCCTACATGCCTTAACTATTGTATGCATAATCTTGTCGAGTCTAACATGGTCATCTTACCAGCCCATCTTTATTCAAATCTTGCTGGAATGCATAAAAGTCAAGCTTTCTCTATAATTAATAAAACCCAAACTGCCCTACATATGATTACACATATATACTTTATATATGCATTAATAAATGAAAAATATGAGAGAAAACATGGGAAAGTAAGGGTATTACTTATGAGCACCATGACATAAAAACCAAAAAAGAACTAAATGAATCCATAAATCATAATATGAATGTATATGTATACATATACATATACATATATATATATATATACACACATATATATATGTATATGTATATATATAGATTCTCTCATATATATATATATATAGAAAATCTATATATATATCTGTATCTATATATAGATTTTATATATATATATTATATATATATATATATATATATATATATATATATATATATATATATATATATATATATATATATATATATATATATATATATATATATATATATATATATATAGACACACACACACACACACACATATATATATCCATATCTATATAGGGGTAAATATATGAGAGACCCAGATGGGTGAATGAAACATATAGAAGACCCTATGCATATATAAATCCATATGAATGAAGAAGTGAGTAAATATCTAAATATATGTGAGAGATGAAAATGTAATCCAACATCTAAGAGGAAATCCCTCAAAAATTCTAAGATTTAAGAAAGTAAAACTGAATCCTAAAAAAGTTTGAAATTAAGAATTACCTTCATCATGAAAGATTGGGTCAAAATAAAATTCCCCAATTGCATATGGTATATGAAGTGTGTTAATATTTAGATATTTAAAACTAGTCTTGCCTAAAAATAGTCTTACAGTAAAATATAGTCGATAAATAGTCTTTAGTCTTTAATCATCCTCTGTATTTAAACCTAAGCTTATATACAAAAAAGTTATAAAAAAGAAGCTAACCCTTCTACCCCTTTATTCATTCTGTGATTCCTTCTGGAGCTCGTAACAACTCCAGCTTTCCCCCTTCTTCCTTATGATGATGATGGTGTCTACTTCTAGCTCAGATGATTTGACATGGCTGGAGCACTTCTTGACATCAAGGGTGATAATATGCAAGTTCTCCTTCTTTATTTCATCCAAGGGTTCTGGAATGTCAAATCCCTCTACCCTCAAATAATCCAGCTTCCACTTTGTCTCCATCTCCTCTTTTAGAATCTCTTTGTATAGGAAATCTAGGTTTCTCGACATTTCTTGCCAATGCTCATCAAATTTTTCTTCATCCTTGAAGGTCATCATCAAAATCCTTTTGGATTTAGGGATTGGTTTTAGTTTTTCCATTTCTGTGCTCATGGTTGTCTTCGAGTAGGGGATAGATATATGGTGATCTATGTCATTGACCATTTTCTCTAATCCTCCTAGAAGACTCTCCTCAAAGAGAATTTTGGTAGCTTCGACTACTTGTTCCAGCCTTCATCCAGCAAAGGTGGAAAGGGCTATGAAGATTTCTATAATATTTCCATTGGTGCGGAAAGTGAATTCATTATTAAAGTGGTTATCACCCAGCCCCTTTTCCAGAGCCCTTCTTGTTGGAAAAATGGTCAACGCTCCCCTCAAGATTTGTGACATGGCTTAATCACCTCTTGTGTCTTCTATAAGTCTAGTGGTTGTATCGAGCATTAATAGATCGATCTTTTGGTGCAATGACAAATACTATTTGTAAAAAGTGGTATTAGAGCTTTGTCACAGGTTCAAATCCCCTCGGGTAATGCTAAGGGGGAGATTGTTGGAAAAATGGTCAGCACTCCCCTCAGGATTTGTGATGTGGCTTAATTGTCTCCTATGTCTTCTATAAGCCTAGTGGTTGTATCGGGCATTAACAGGTCGATCTTTTGGTGCAACAACAACTACTACTTATAACACTTCTTGTCGATACAGAGATAGGGTTCAAAAGCTAGTTCCACCTTTCCAATTTGATAGCACCCTTGAATGCCATTGCTCTATTATCAAGGATGGTGAAGGTAATGAGCTTGGTTTCCATTCATAAACAAACTTCTTAGAATCAAAATCCAAGCCATATTTGGAAAGAAAGTTCTTGTCAAGTCACGCACCCACTAATTCTTTTAATACCAGTAAACAAAGTAAGCTTATTTATTCATGAGTGTGGCCTTGATTCCATATTTTCATCATTAACTCAGGGGCTTAACCCTAGCTTTTGAATCCATGTCATGATAGAAATGATGTAAGTCTTTCTAAACCTAGTGATACTTGGGAAGGATAGAGATAAATCCTCCCTTTACGTCAGACCTTATAAAAACCCTTGGGATCTGGAAAGTTCCAATAGGATGAGAGCCCACTAATTAATGTCAGTGCCTCTTAGGTGATGATGAAAGATCACCATCATTAATTAGTAAGAGGATCTAGGCCAAGTGTCTTGTAATTAGAGAAATGGAGTAATCAAATTTAATCTTACTTGTGCGAGAGTACTTCAGGAAAGAAAGATTTAATTATTTTCAATCTTAGCTATATTTTATTTGATGATTCACTTACAAGTGAATTACTTCCGAATAATGTTGTGAATATAAATGAGTACCATTGCTTGTGTATGATCATTATTTACTACCTATTGTTACCTATCTTGATAAATTTGTACCTTTTGAATTAATTTTAGTGAGTGGGTCAAAATTATGTTTGTGTGTGATGTCTAAAATATTTTTTCCCTAACCTAGTTTAGCATGGGTATCAATTGTCTATTACTTAGTTATGAGAACTAGGAAATGTTATGAAAGTCCTAAAAATGAAGGTTCCCTTATGAGAGTAGAACCCCATCTGCTCCTAAATTGGCTAATTCATCTTCTCTTTTATTTCCCTCCCTATAGATGTGGTTAATAGAGATTTTTTAAAAGGATTTACAAAGGTTTAAGGCTTGGGAAAAGAGGGAATTTAATCTCCAATTTGGAATTTATCCTTTCCTAAGCGCATTAATATTTATTATCGAATCTCTTTCTATTTCAAGGTGTTGTAATCCCATGGAGGCACATTTAATGAGTCCTTTAACTAAAGCATAAATTTTCTCCTAGTTGTTAGTTTCAATACTAATGGGGGCAGCCAAGGAGGCAATTTCCTTTCCTTCTTGGTTATGGATACATCATCCAATTCTTGCTATCCCCAAATTCCATCTAGAAGCTCCATCAAAGTTAAGTTTGAACCAGCCCTCTATTGGAGGGCTCCATTTACATACTTTTCTCTTAGATATCTTGTTTTGATCACCTGAACCAATAAAGGGGGGAGGGATAGACGTATCCATTTTCTTCTCATTTTTCCATCCCAATGGCTCATATAAAGATTTGTTTTTTAGATTTTAGAGATTCTTCTATTCATGTTCTCTATGATGGTAGCTTCGATTTTATTGCATAGTTGTCTCTAGTCTATTTTTTCCTCTTTGAAGATTCTTCTATTTCATTCCTTCCAAATTTCCCAAACCAAAATTGAGGGTGAAAAAGTCCATAGGTTGGCACAAATGCTATCTTTTTTAATAACCGGCCAAGCTTGTAGCATTGCAAGGAGAGAGTGGGGGAAAGCTGATGACCATCCCAAGTTTCTTGCAAGCCATTGCCAACATTGATTCGTAAAGGGGCCATTTAAAAATAAATGGTCTACATCCTCTTCACAACTCTCATAGAGGGGACATTTACTAGGACCTGAGAAGCCTAGCTTCTTGAATCTTTTCACAGTTAAAAGTCTATAATTTAGGGCTAGCCAGGTGCAAAATCCTTCTTTAGGGAGATACTCTTTACTCTGGCATAATTTAATTGGTATTTTGGTTTTGGTTCTTTTGTAACTTTTAGAAATGAGATTGTATCCATATTTTGTGTTATATTCACCCATTTTGGATCCATCCCATACTAATGAGTCTTTAGAATTATTTAATGAGATCTTCTTTTTTTTCAGAATTTCTGTAACTACCATCTCTTCTGCTAATGATATCCCTGAACTTTTCAGGGATCTCCATACCCATTCCTCTCCATTAAAAATGGTATAGTCCTTGAGGAGGATTCCAATCTTATCCTTTAAGAAATTAATGAGGGATGCATTATCTAAACAATTGGATATTGCTTCATAACCCCCCCATGAGTCATCCTAGAAAAAAACCTCCTCACCCAAGCCCAAATTCGAGGTTAATTTCTTCATAATAATGTGTCTATATTCCAACATGAAATTCCATATTTTCAATCCTTTTGGAGGATTGGTTTCTCTAAAGATATTGCTGGGGGAATTGTCTTTTAAGTATTTTTGAATGAGGAGTTTTGCCCATTTTGCTTCTGGGTTCCTAAAAAGTCTCCATAACAACTTGGCACTCCCCCAAGTTTTTTAGACCCACTCCCCCTTCTTCTTTTGGTTTGAAAATATTTTCCCACGAGATTAATGGGATTTTCTTATTTTTATTACTCCCTTGCCAAAAAAAAATTCTTAAGTGCTTCATGATTTCTGATTTTTTGTTAGAGGGGAGATGCATGCATGATAATTGATAAGTTGGCATAGCTACCAAGACTGACCTGACATAGTTTCTCTTCCCACAGAGGATAGCCATCTTCCCTTCCATGAATTCATTTTTTTCTTAATTTGTTCAATTATGGGGTCCCATATATCTGTGTCTCTATTGTCCTTAACTAAGGGAAGGCCCAGGTATCTACAAGGAAGCTCACCTAGCTTAAAATTAAGGATTCGACATATATATTTCTCAACCTTTTTGTTAGTATTAAAGAAAAAGATTTCAGATTTTTTTGAGTTAATTTCTTATCTTGATGCTTTTGTATATGATTCCAGAATCTTCTTAAAATATTTTGCCTCCTTTCTTTTACTAGCTTCATATAACAAAGTGTCATCTACAAAATGTTGATATGTTGTAGGATCCAAATCATTGGTGATGGTAATACCCTCAATAGTCCCCATTTCCTATTGTCTGGAGATGGCCCTACCTAATGCTTCAGCCATAATGATGAATAAGAAAGGGGAGATAGGTTCTCCTTGTCTTATCCCCCTTGAGATGCCAAAAAAACTTTTCAGGGTTCCATTTACTAAAACAGAGATCATAGGGGCATAAATGCACTCAAAAATTAAGTTGATCCAGCTCCTAGAAAATCCAAAGGCTTTTAAGCTCTTTCATAGGAATCTCCAATCTACTTTGTCATATGCTTTCTTTATATATAATTTGATGAGCATACTAGGGTTCTTGTTTTTTTGAATCGAGTGGATGACCTCTTGTGCAATGATTACCCCATCAAAGATAGATCTTCCTAGTATAAACCCTGTTTGTTCCTCAGTAATGATTAGCGGAAGGAGTTTTTGTAGTCTAAGTGCTAGTGTTTTAGTGAGAAATTTATATAGAGTATTGCATAGTGAAATTGGCCTAAAATCATTGAGGCTGGTAGGCTTATCTTTTTTGGGGATGAGAGCTATAAAAGTGTTGTTAACTTCCTTAAGTAATCTTCTTGAGTTTCTCACACCTTCTAGGGCTTCAGTGAATTCCCTACCTATAAAGTGCCAGCACTTTTGGAAGAAGATAGCTGAAAAGCCATCTGGTCCATGAGATTTATCTGGATTCATTTGCATTAAGGCATATTTCATTTCTTCTATAGTGAATTTCTATGTTAATATTTTGTTATGTTGTTTAGTTATAACTGTAATACCCCAAAAATGGGCCATAGGTTCATTAACCTCCTACATCTTCAAATTGGATGAAATCGATACAAAAGTTCTAACCTAAGGCACATTTGCACATTATCAAATTTAATTGATTATCCTAAATTCTACATCAGGGAATATTCCTAGAAATATTCCTAATTTATCATAATTATTCTTAATTTAATAATTATTTGGCGATAAATCTTATTTATCTTAAAGTTTGATTAATTGAATATTCTGAATATTTAATTAATCAGATTTAATACTGCCACTTAATTATTTAATTACATTTAATTATATTTATTCCTAAATTGTATTATTTAATTTTGACAATAAATCAAAAATCTTATGACTAATTGATTAAATATTTATTTAATTGATTAAATCCAAGTTGTCAATATTTAATAATATAGTTTTGAATAAAATTTTGATTTAATAATTGATTAACCCATAAATCAATTGTTTTAATTTTAAAATCAGTTAAGTTGAGAATAAATCACTTTATTTTTAATTAAGTCATATTAAATCATGCACAATCAGAAAAGAAGTCAACTTTAAAACAACTTTAAATCAACTTTCAATTTCAATTTGTTAACTTTCTAAACTCAACATTTGATGATAAGTTGAAAAAGTGAACTAAAACTCTATTTTGAGATAAAAACTGCTTTTGCATGATTTTATGAATTAATTATTCCTGATTTCTTGTTAACTCAAGAATCAACCTGAGTTTATCAAGAGTGATTTATGGCTTTTCTCCTGCATCCTCAAAGCCCCAGATTTCTATAAAAACAAGGCTCAACTCTTCACAAATACCTCTCAAAAATCCCTCAAGCTTTCAATCTCACATCTCTCGAATTTGCACAATTACTCTGGTGAATTTACAACTGAAGAACAAAGATTTTGCGACAGACAATTTTGTGAGATCAATTCATAGTTTTTCATAACTTTTCATATCAATTCATATAATTCTTAGATTAATTTGTATATCATTTCAATTTCATTCTAGATTAATTTCATACAGTTTTTCATCCTATTGCATAAAAAATTTTAAAAAATAGATTAATCTGCATTCATACAGTCTTTCATTCTTTTTGCATTCAAATCCTTCATTTAGGTGTTGCATTGTCATTGATCTCGATTTCAATCTGAGAACATCATACTCGCACCTACTAGAAGGCAGTAAATCGCCTGGTTAGCATAGTTTCAATTACTTGTAGATTTTGGTTTTTGCTAACCTCTAATGTTTTACTAAAGTGTTGTGTCTACAGCTAGGTACAAAATTCACACACACATTTTTGGCACCCACCGTGGGGCCCTAAAATGGTTTTTTATTCTATTCTATCAAATTTCTATCACTTTTCTCGAACCCACGACCAGAAGGTTAATTTTTGTGAGTTTTGTGATAAATTTCTGGGCTATTTTTCCAGGAATTTGACTGATGTTTTTATTGGTACATGCAAATATGACATGATATAGATCCTAAATTTATATTTATGTAAAGGTATTTGATTTATATTTCATTTTCCATTGGTTTGGATTAATTCCGTTTTGATTTGCAAAAGTTATGATCATTTTAGTGAAGACTGGTCAGAATCTGATTTTATGAGATTTGACTGATGTTTTTATTGGTACATGCACATATGACATGATATAGATCCAAAATTTATATTTATAGAAAGGTATTTGAGTTAGCTTTCATTTTATATTGGTTTGTATTAATTTCATTTTTATTTGAAAAATTTATGATCATTTTAGTGAAGACTGGTCTAAACCTAATTTTATGAAATCTGACTGATGTTTTTATTAGTACATGCACATATGACATGATACAGATTCAAAATTTATATTTATGGAAAGTTATTTGAGTTAGCTTTCATTTTCCATTGGTTTGGATTAATTTTTATTTTATTTTCAAAATTTATGATTGATTTAGTGCAGACTGGTCAGAATCTGATTTTTTATGACAACAGGTTTTTCGATTATCAAATGGCATATTATCTTTGACTAACCTGATTTTCTACCACGTGGGTTGAAAATTTGTGTTTCTTTTTTGATGTATTTTTATAACATTGGGTTTCATGTACAAGAATAGGTAATTTTTTCATAATAGTGGTCTGCAGGTGCAGGTGCAGGTACATCCTGTGGGTACAAAAGATAGAAGACAAATGCTCAACAAATTGCTAAAACAGGTAAAATATACTAAGCGCGTTGCGAGGAACTTAGGTATTCTATTACATCTAATAACACTTCATTTTGGGACATTAAAAAAAACTCTCTTATGTCAAGCTTGAGTGCCTTTACAACTTTCATAATTCACACTTCAGTTTTGGGCTCTAAAATGAACATATATTTGCTTTTTGCATATCTGTTACACATAGTAATTAGGCCCTATGAACACTATTTGTGGATGATCTCGAGAGAGTGGGCTTCATTCACTTTTTCACACATGTGAAGCTCTTCTTGATGAAGGATCCCCTTGTAGGTAGGGAGGATACTAAGATTGTCTTGCATTCTACTGGGTTTGTAGTCCTCAGCTTTTGATTGATACATTCTCTCTTTGGAGAGGTTGATAGATCATGAGTTGTTGACATCATAGATCTTGGTGAGATAATTTTAGGCTTAGAATGTTAGATTAATCTTTCTGCTTTGTCTTGGTGAAGTGAAGAGGCTAGGTGATTATGCTCTACTTCCTTTTTGGATAGTACCAAAAACCCAGATCCTTGAATCTGATCTAGTCCCCCTCTGGTATATTTTGTGAGTCACCTTTAGAGAGGGTTAACCGTAGTGGACATTCTCTTATTTGGGTCAACCACGTGGACAGAACCTCAAGCGGTAATAGCCATTTTCACCATGGTAGTAGCATCTGCTATATAAATGTCCTTGTGGAAGAAATCTTCATAGGTGTGGTCTCTTGTTGGGCTGTCAGATCTCCCTAGCAGCTCCTGATTGATTAAATTCTTAGACTATGTCAAAACCCTAGTGCACTTCGATTGGAGTTCACCCTCTTGAAATCACAAAATTTGTAGATTTAGACCATTACTAAAAACCCTAACGAGACCAAATTTTTTATTTTCTAGGACTATGTGCATTATTGAAAAACTTTTTGGAACATACACAAGTAGCATTCCTAGGGATTAGCACATTAAGTCACTATTACTTGTTCATGCACAAGGTTTCTTTTTCCCTTGTTCATTGTTTTTAGATGATTGATTGCTTCCCTTTTCTTGATGTTCTGCGTGTTTTTTATCTACTTGGTTATTGAAAATGAACAATCCCAAACTATTACATGAATCTACAAACCTAAACAGAGAAAAACTTGCAAACAAATTGGTTCTGAAAACTAAAAAATTGCAAATCTGAAGCAAAAATCCTTTTTGGTGTCAAAAGTCATCCTGAAATTTCAAAACTTGTATCAAAGCTAAAGTCAAAGTTGTCAAAAAACTCCAAAATTTGTCAAAAATCCAATTTTTACAACCTACTTCCAGATTCTGTCAAACAAATCATTGTGTTAGAAACAAAGCAGAACCTATAACAAATCCATCCATTTTCCTAAGGTGGTCTCTAGTCTGATTTAGCCTTCTGATTTATTGATTTGAGTCTTTTTCATCTTGTGTCAAAACCTTGTCAAAATTATCTTCAAAATTAAGTCTTCTTACAAAATGGCTAAGTGTTGAGAGCTCGTGCCTGCCATCTATTGGGCATCTACCCATACTACTATGGCACTATATCCTTCATTTACATCTAATCTAATCTTCAATCAATTCAATCTTGACAAGGTTGCATCATTCGATCTTCTTGAATCAATTCATTCTTCAGTTGCCTTCATCTTGCTCTCTTGCTTCACCCAAGGTTAATGGTGGAAACTTGAGCTTCATCACACAAGAAATCTGGAGAAGCATCTCATACCTTACCTCTATCTACTCATGTGGGTCCAACCTTTGATGAACTCTACAATTTAGGTCTTTATGAAGATGATGATCTTGGCAATCTTTGATTAAAAATTGGTTACATACCCCCTGCTCCATCAATCCAAGGGGTCAATGAAAAATCTCTACATCAATATATTCTAGGGAGTCCTAAAACTCCTAACATGTCTCATGGAGGGACACATCATAGGTCTCAAGGACATCACTCTCAACATGGTGTGGATCAAGAACCCACACCTTTTGAAATTGCTTGATATCAAAATGATGATGACTTCAAGAAAATGATGAGGCATTTCTTGAAGGAAGATAGAGAAACATACTTTCTAGAACTAGCTCGTCAAGGGGCTAAACTTCCTCCCAAATTTAATGTTGAAGATATCATTATACATGAGGAAGAAACTCCAATCATAGCTATGATGAAATAGATGCATGCCATGCAAGTCAAACTTAACAAACTTGAAAAAGAAAAGGAACCTAAAGAGTTATCCATGGAGGCTCTATGCCCTTTTCCATTTGATAAAGACTTGTACATGCCACCATTCCCTAAAAGAGCAGAGATACCTAAGTATGATAAGTATGATGGAAACTCTAATCCTCAAGATCATGTCAGAGAATTCTATACTCAATCTATGGAGTTCATGCATGAACCAACTTACTTAATGCATCTTTTCCTTCGATCTCTGGGAGGGTCAGCCATTCATTGGTTCTCAAAAATGCCTCCAACGATCAAAAATTTTGAGGAGTTAATCAAATTGTTCTATCAACAATACTCCTATAACATCCAACATCTAGTCACCATGATCGACATCTACAATCTGAAACAATACTGAGGAGAACCATTCCTAACTTTTCTCAAAAGATGGAGGAAGAAGTTTTCTCTATATGCTACACCTATTCCAGAAACGGAGAAGCTAGAAATCTTCATTAACAATCTTGTTCCAGAACTCAACTACCACTTGCAAATGCAAAATCATACATCCTTTGATAAGATGGTAGAAAATGCAATCAAAATTGAGAAAGTACTTGTGTAAAAAGGAGACATATCACTCCAAAAGGACAAGTATGAATCTGGATCTAGTTCTAAAGATAGAGGCAAAAATTGGAACAAGAATAAAGGCATTGTCCCAGATGGCATTGTTGGTAATATCCATCCCCCTTCTAAGGAACCTACTTTCAATCTCACTATTACCACCCAAGCCATCAAAGATTCTAAAGCTAAAGCAATAGAATCTAACAAGAAACCATCTACTTACAAACCTTGGGCTACAGATCCTAACCACAAATTCACTCCTCTTGGAGAGTCCTTGGAATCTACCATGAAAAATCTATTGGCTAACAATATCATTTACTTGCCTGAGATCCAAACATTTGATCTTGAACCTAAACCAAAATGGTGGAAAGAGACCGATTTCTGTGACTTCCATTGTAATAAGGGTCATAAAACCAATAATTGTGTATGCTTGAAACACCTCATACAAAACAAAATTGATAATGGAGAAATTACGATTGATAATCATAAAAGAAATAATGATCATACAGCATTCACAGAGCTATTTCTGAAACATGGTAAAGAAGATTCTTCTTCTTAACCTAATATGGGTGCTAAAGTCAATTATGCCTACTCTGGAAACAATGTTGTCATCAATATGGTTGAACCATGTCTATCTGAGCATTGCAATGTCATCACAATTGTATGAAGAGATAGAAAAAATCAATCAGCTAACACAGTTACTCGATCACAAGCTCAGGTGCATCTGCTAGGAAAAATCCCAGATTCATCCAATGTCCCTAAGATGCCTTTCAATCTTTCATCTGCTTCTAAACAGAAGGTTACATCTAAATATTCAAATCCTAAAGACACAAGGACTACATCATATAGTATGGTCCAACAACTCTAGCATACAAATGCAAAAATATCCATGTTTGAGTTGCTTCGGATATCTCCAACTCATAGAGCCATTCTAGACAAAGCTCTGCTCAGATCCAATGTTCCTAACAACCTTGATTTAGACAAATTACAGAACATAGTATATCTCCTTTTCAAAGGAAGATGATAACTCCTTGAGTCATCCACATAATCAACCCTTTCATATTGAAGTCTTGATCCAAAACCATCGTGTCAAACATGTGTTGATAGATGGGCACACTGGCTTAAACATTTGTTCTTTCAGCTTGATCACACAACTAGGATTTTCAGAAATGGCTATTGATCCTAGAAAGAAGATAACTATCAAAGCATATGATAAGAAAGAAAGATCTTCCAAAGGCACCATTGTCTTACCTATCAGAATAGGTCCAGTAATCAGAGATAATACATGTCAAGTTCTTGATCTACCTTTGGCTTACAACATCCTTCTAGGGAGACCTTGGATACATGAAATAAAAGCTATTCCTTCTACATACCATCAATGTTTGAAATTTCCTTATAAAGGAGTAGAGGTAACCATTCCAGTAGACATATCTACAACTTGCAATGCATTGAAAGTGCAGATAAACTTGTTCCTAATAACAGAGAATCTTCCACTAAGCAAACAGATGTAGCTTCCACATCCAAGATGGAAGACATTGCAAAAGAGGTAAAAATCAAAGATAATGGTATGGGAGAATACACAATGGAACCTATTTTATCTCTCACATCTCTCCCATTGTCCCCTAAGTCTTATTGGGAACCGTCAGACAAAGTGAAACCTAATGCTAAAAAATCCCAAGTCCTATTCAATGGAAGCTTTATTCTAGAACAAGTATCTAAACAAGAGTTTGAAGAAGATGAAGTTGTGCTTGCATGGTTGTATAAAGAGGAATCTAACTCTCAGTTAGTCCAGAAATGTGACTCCACTTCAAGAAGAATTCCTCAGAAGTCATATGGACCAGGGGACAAATTGATCACAAAAATGGGATATACTAGAAAAGGACCTCTAAGACTACAAGGTAAGGGTCTTCTATCACCTCTTGACCACCATGGTCAAACCAACAAGGATACAATAGGTCTAGGACATAAGAAGAAGCCTTTCTATCTTAGCAAGAACTCCATGCATGTCTTAGAACAGATTGAACCAAAGGAGGAAACAATACAACAATCTGATAGTGATGAGTCAGACACCATTGAGGAGCTCATTCCTTATGAGAATTTTCCTAAAGAGATAAAAGGCCTCCTTGAAGCTAAAGATGATCCAGTAAAAAGACTCAATGGAGTAAACACACAAGAACCTACTATAGAACAAGAGATAATTGCACCACAAGAACCAGCTATTCTCGAAGATAATAAAAAAGATAAAGAGGAAGGTGGTAGTTATTCTAAGAAATATTCTCATGAGTATGAATTCAAATCAGAATTTGAGGGTAACCCTTCTTGGGGTATTCACCCTAACTTTACTCATGTTCTCAATTTTCCTAGAGGTGTATATGAGGAATCAAATGAATATGAATGGGGAGTCATTCCAGAGGAAGATGAGCTTATCATAGAAAAGCATATTGATGTTATTCACCAATATGCACCTAAACCCAACATAATTCTAGAGCGAAATCATGAACTTAATGAGTCTAATCCACCTATGGCTGAATTGGACTCCCACAATGACATTGAGCCTATTCATGAATTGAATGTTTTGAGTTGTAATATCACCTTCAAACTCAAGCATTAGGTTAGGACCAATGATTTTAGATCCATATCCATAAACACTATCTCCCAACCTTTTCCCACTTTGACTATCCAACATCTTGAACTTCTTGACCAAACTTCCATGAATTCAAACCAAGGTATCTTTACTTTCTCAAATGACTATGCCCTTGCTTGCTACCTAAATGCAGTTGAGCCTATGAGGACTTCCATCAGTGAACCAAGCATTAGCATGATAGAGTCAGACATCAAGTATCTTAGTCAAAAGAATAAGAATAAAAATAAAAATAAAAGGAGTTTTGAGGGTGAAAACCACTTTGTGGCAGTCTCAGAACCTACAAAAGTAAAAATAAAAGATGTATCCAAAGGTGAAAACCTCTTTGAGGTGCCTAAGGATGAGATATTTGATGTCCTTCCAAGTCATTTATAGGAAAAATCTCCATTTCTAATTGAGCCCACTCAATCTATCAACTTGGGAACAATAGAGGAACCACAGTTGATCCATGTAGCACAATCCTTATCAGAAGAAGAAAAGAAAAAATTTACTACATTCCTAATAGAAAAGAAGATCAACTTTGCATGGAAATATTCAGATATGCCAGGGTTGGATCCTAATCTTATAATGCACCATTTATCTATTACTCCTAGAGTAAAATCCGTGAAACAAAAATTAAGAAAGATGCATCCTCATGTTGTACTCTTGGTCAAAGCTGAATTAGAGAAACTAATAAAAGTTGGATTCATCCATGTTATTGACTATGCTAAATGGATCTCAAATATTGTACCTATTTCTAAACTAGATAAATCAATCAGAGTGTACACAAACTTTAGAGATGTGAATAAAGCATGCCCTAAGGATGATTTTCCATTACCAAATATTGATATGATAGTGGACATGACTGCAAGTTTCAAGATGTATTCTTTAATGGATGGTTTCTCTAGATATAATGAAATAAAAATTGCTCAAGAGGATCAAGAGAAAACTACTTTCACATGTGCATGGGGTACCTTCTACTAGAATGTCATGCCATTTGGGCTTAAAAATGATAGTGCTACATATCAGAGAGCTATGACATCTATTATTCATGACATGATGCATCAAACTATGGAGGATTATGTTGATGATACTTTAGAAAAATCTATGATTAGAGTTGAACATCTAAATAACTTGAGCAAGATACTAGACAGAATGGAAAAATTTAGTCTCAAACTAAAACCTAAGAAGTGTGCTTTTGGTGTCACTTTTGGAAAGCTCTTAGGATACATAGTTTCAAAGAAGGGAATTGAAGTTGATCTAGCTAAAGTAAAGGCTATAATGGAGATGCAACCCTCGAAGAATATTAGTCAAATGAGAACATTACAAGGGAGAGTACAATCTATCAGGTGTTTCATATCACAGCTTGCAAATATCTCACAGCCTTTTACAAAAATTTACATAAAGGTGTGACTTTTGCATGGAGTGAAGAATGTGAGAAGAACTTTAACCATATCAAGAAATATCTATCAAATCCTCCTATCTTGATGCATCCTATTCAGGGGAAGCCACTGATCCTGTATGTCTCCACCATAGATACATCACTGGGGGCATTGCTAGCACATCATGATGAGAATAAAAAGGAAAGAGCTATATACTATATCAGTAGAACATTGGTAGTACATGAGAAGAACTATTCAATGATTGATAAATCTTGTCTAGCTATGATCTTTGCATCACAGAAACTGAGACATTACATTTTAGCTCATACCACACATTTGGTAGCTAAGATTGATCCACTAAAGTACCTACTAAGCAAAGCTACCCTCACAGGTAGATTAGTCAAATGGGTTATGCTCTTAAGTGAATTTGACATTGAATATGTTGAAAGAAAAGCTATCAAATGACAAGTTATTGCTGATCAATTGGTAGATGCACCTATGTTTGATGACACACCAATGCAAATAGAGTTCCCAAATTCCTCTATCATGAATCTTTCTTCTAGAGAATGGAAATTGTTCTTTTATGGCTCCTATACACAAAATGGATCTAGAGAAGGCATATTATTTATCACTCCTCAAGGGTACTCAACACCCAAAGCATTTAGATTAAAGTTCCCTTGCACAAATAATATTGCTGAATATGAAGCCCTTAATGGTATGAAACTAGCAATTGAGTGGAGAGTGACTAAGTTAAACATTCATGGGGACTCCCAACTTGTTATCCATCAAGTCAATGATGTGTACCAAATGAAAGATGAAAAGCTCATTCCATATAAAAAGAATGGTAGATGATCTAAAGAAATATTTCATATCTATCACATTTGAGCAAATTCCTAGAACAGAGAAAAGGGCTACCGATGCAATGGCAATGCTATCTACTCTATTACAGTAGCTTGAACATGAGCTACACTATGAGTTCCTGGTGGAAACACTATCTTATCCTGCATATGATTCCCCCAAAACCCACATGATCTGCACTATTGTTGGTCATGATTCATCTCGATACAAAAACCTTTTCTCCTATCTCCAAGACCAAATCATTCCTGATACCTTCAATCACCATGAGAAATGATACCTTATCCACAATGCATCTCAATATGTCGTCATTGGTAATGATCTGTACAAATGAGGTCTAGATGGTACACTACTTAGATGTTTAGAATGGGAAGAGTCTCAACGTGCACTCAAGGAAGTACACAAAGGTATATGTGGGTCACACTCGAATGGTTTAACACTAGCTCGAAAACTTATTAGGGCTGGATACTATTGGCCTGAAATGGACAAAGATGCAATCACATTTGCTAAGAATTGTCAAAAGTGTCAAGTACATGGTAACTTAATTCATGCTGTAGGGAGATATCTAATTCCCTTTACTACACAATGGCCTTTTCACCAATGAGCATTTGATCTTATAGGATGCATACATCCTCATTCTTCTAATGGACATACCCATATCATAACAGCTACAAACTATTTTACAAAGTGGGTAGAAGCAGTCCCCTTGACTCAAGCAACCGACAAGCAAATTTATATGTTCATTCTAAACTACATCATATGTTGGTATGGTATTCCACATTCAATAGTCATAGATAATGATGGAAAATTCAAAAATAGAGACTTAGATGATCTATGTGCAAAATTCAAGATAACACAACATTGGTCATCTATCTACTATCCTCAAGGGAATGGACAAGTAGAGGCTTCTAATAAGAATTTATTGAAAATCTTGCACCGTACAGTTAATAAGACAGGAAGAGAATGGCATCTCATGATCAATCCAGCTCTCTAGGCCTATAGAACAAGTATCAAAACACCCACTACGGCTACACCTTTTTCTTTAGTTTATGGGTCTAAAGCAATATTGCCTATTGAGGTTGAAATCCCATCACTAAAAATCAGAATGCATGATCTAGTAACTGATGATGACTACAGAGTGTCTAGGTTGTAAGAACTTGAACTACTAGATGAGTGCAGACAAGAAGCATATGATCATCTCAGAGTGTATCAGAAAAGAATGTCTAGAGGCTACAACAAGAAAGTCAGACACAGAGAATTTCAGGTTGGTGATGTAGTCTTGAGAGAGAATCCTAAAAATCAATCACATCGAGAATGCAAGGGGAAGTTTAAACCCAACTGGTTGGGTCCCTTTGTTATCACTACTACTTTTGGCTCTGAAGCCTATCAACTCTCAATGACTGAAGGAGAACAACTCTGAGAACCAATCAACGTTCTCCATCTGAAGAAATTCTATGCCTAAGGCATTCAATCTATGGTAAAATGTCCTGAAAAAATTTTAAAAATCTAAAAAAGTCCTAAAAAATGATCATCTTGGTGAAAACCTAGCAATAGGCGCCTTGATGATTCAAAAAAAAAAAAAATATATCAAAAAAATTGGAAAAATGAAAAATACAAAAAAATGAGAAAAAGAAAAAGTGCTTTGGTGAAAACCTGGAAATAGGCGCCTCGATAGCAAAAATAGAATCTCTGCCAAGATGGTGAAAACCTGACAAATGGGTGCCACTTATTCAAAATGCTCCATCTATCAGTGCAATCTTGGTCTTTCCCAGCTTTCAGTCTGCTTTAGTCTGTATATATCATTGTTTCAATAAATTTAGTCTATACACCAATCAACTCAAGCGTTTGTATCCTATCAATGCTTAACACTTGGGGGAAATCAATGTCATATCCTATGGCCTCCAGTACATCTTAGATGAGTCATATCTAGTTAGAGTCTTTTGAAGCTTCATCTGAGTCAGTCAGCTAGTCTCCTCTCCAGAAAGGATTTTGCATCTACAAAAATGCAATCAAACACAAATTGAAAACAATCTATGCTTTCTACATGCTTTTATCTCTATGTATGCTTATTGATTCGCATTGAGATTTTTACATATTATGTCCTTTGAGCTCTTCGATGATGTCCTTTACAGGATTTAGAGAGTGATGATTGGGGCATAATCTTTTCTTTGTCTTCTGCTTATATGTGAAAATCTAACAACTTTGGAAATTCTAGATTGAAATGGTGTCCATCTGTAAGAGCCTCTATCTCAAATTGGATGGCCATGCGTACCTCAACCATTGCTACCCAGAAAATTCAAAGAAGTTTGATCTAACTATTGTCTTTTTGAGTGAGTTCTTTCTCCTACTGTGAAACATGATCTTGCTTAAGGATGTGAATGATAAAGGGTCACTACAGGTAATTCACACTGGATTTAGAATGATCTCTTGACTGATTGATGTGTTTGAATGCAAGGTGTATTCAGGTCATCACAATGTTTATGTTCTGATGCTTATACAAATTTCTATATCAAAATGGACATGATATTCAGGTCATCCTGGCATTTGTGCCTTGGTGCTTATATCTAATCGGACATTCCAAAAATAAAATCAATATTCATATGTCCATGGTTGCCTAACCAATGGGTGTTGTATTGATTCCTGTGCATACAAATCGATATTCATATGTCTATGGTTTCATAACTAGTGGGCATTGTATTGATTTATCTAGATACCTAAAAGTTCAATGATGACAACAAATTGACACATGATCAGTGACTAGGTCTAGGTCCTAGGTTTTCATTTCATTCTGCATTTCATTTTGCACTTTGCATGATCTCACAAATTGCTTGAACACTTAAACAATTCTTCAAAACCAAAAATGTTAAACATGACACAAGGAATGAGCATTGTATGAAGGTTCCTCCAACGAAACAGCAAGTAGAATCCTTTTTTGGGATCAAAATCAAAATCTGAGATCATTCATATTATTAACTACTTGCATAATCGACCTTCAATCATCATAGAAATCCATTTTTCAACTTAACTGATTATCTTACATCAAACTATCAAAATTTCAACTTGGTCAACTATGGTCAACTCATGGTTTAACCTAGTCAAACTTGGTCTCCAAGACCTCCAAACGATGCAGAACATGTTCTCGAATGTGTATAACCACTTCTCAAATCAATTAACATGCTTCTAAACTATAATACTGACTTTTCTTGTCAAATTTCAATTTTAATCCTGAAGGGGGCATGGTATTGCACATCATTCAAGTCTATAAATCTAAATCTATAATCAATCTTTCCTCAGTAATCAAGACAACAACCACGTCTAGCTGCTGACTCATCAAAACTCCTCGTCACTTGGGGCAAATCTATCATCACTTGGGGCATATCAGATTCATCGAGATCCATATCAATCTGGTATCCTAATCTATCTTGTAAACTATATCAGCTTTTTGTAACCATTGGTTCATTAGTGTTATTTCCTTGGTTCTTCATAACTAATGGGTTCAGGATGTGATACCACTATGATTCTTTTGGACAATTAGGTCTAGAATCAGTCATTCACTTTTTTGCAATCATAAGGTTTAGAATTAGGCATTTTGGCACTTTTTCATAATCACCGGTTCATTGCTGTTATAGTTAACATTATCTTTGGTCATTCAGGACCTAACATCTTCAAATCTTTTAATCGATTTCTGTCTCAGAATCGGTTCATCTTTCAAATTAGTTTCAATCTCAAACATCTTTATCATACATAGACTATCTTTGAACCATTGCGCTTTGCACAATAATTCAAAGAGGGGCAAAATATAATACCCCAAAAATGGGTCATAGGTTCATTAACCTCCTACATCTTCAAATCAAATGAAATCCATACAAAAGTCCTAACCTAAGGCACATCTGCACATTACCAAATTTAATTGATTATTCTAAATTCTGCATCGGAGAATATTCCTAGAAATATTCCTAATTTATCATAATTATTCTTAATTTAATAATTATTTGGCGATAAATCTTATTTATCTTAAAGTTTGATTAATTGAATATTCTGAATATTTAATTAATCAGATTTAATACTGCCACTTAATTATTTAATTACATTTAATTATATTTATTCCTAAATTGTATTATTTAATTTTGACAATAAATCAAAAATCTTATGACTAATTGATTAAATATTTATTTAATTGATTAAATCCAAGTTGTCAATATTTAATAATATAGTTTTGAATAAAAGTTTGATTTAATAATTAATTAACCCATAAACCAATTGTTTTAATTTTAAAATCAGTTAAGTTGAGAATAAATCACTTTATTTTTAATTAATTCATATTAAATCATGCACAATCAGAAAAGTAGTCAACTTTAAATCAACTTTCAATTTCAATTTGTTAACTTTCTAAACTCAACATCTGATGATAAGTTGAAAAAGTGAACTAAAACTCTATTTTGAGATAAAAACTGCTTTTGCATGATTTTATGAATTAATTATTCCTGATTTCTTGTTAACTCAAAAATCAACCTGAGTTTATCAAGAGTGATTTATGACTTTTCTCCTGCATCCTCAAAGCCCTGGATTTCTATAAAAACAAGGCTCAATTCTTCACAAATACCTCTCAAAAATCCCTCAAGCTTTCAATCTCACATCTCTCAAATTTGCACAATTACTCTGGCGAATTTACAGCTGAAGAACAAAGATTTTGTGATAGACAATTTTGTGAGATCAATTCATAGTTTTTCATAGCTTTGCATATCAATTCATATAATTCTTATATTAATTTGCATATCATTTCAATTTCATTCTAGATTAATTTCATATAGTTTTTCATCCTATTACATAAAAAATCCAAAAAAATAGATTAATCTACATTCATACAGTCTTTCATTCTTTTTGCACTCAAATCCTTCGTTTAGGTGTTACATTTTCATTGATCTTGATTTCAATCTAAGAACATCATACTCACACCTAGTAGAAGGCAGTAAATCACCTAGTTAGCATAGTTTTAATTACTTGCAGATTTTGGTTTTTGCTAACCTCTAATGTTTTACTGAAGTGTTGTGTCTACAGCTAGGTACAAAATTCACACACACAATAACTTTAGGTATATTTTTGAGAAGTTCTGTTTGATTGTCTAAGTTTGAATGTTCCCAATTGTTGAGAATGTTATTAAAGAAATTAATTGTTTCAATGGCAATTTATTTTGAGTTACTAATGGTATGACCTTTCTCATTTGTAATGCTGGATATTATGTTGGTGTTCCTCCTCTGTTTAGGATTGTTATGAAAAAATTTAGTATTTCTGTCACCTGCTTCCAACCAAGTTTCTCTTGACTTTTGTTTCCAAAACATTTCTTCTCTTGCCAGTATCTCCTCATAATCGATGAGTAAATTCTTGTCTTTATAGTATAGATCTTCATTCATTCCTTCTTTAATGACTTGAGAATTGACCTCCCCCAATTCTTTTTCTAGGGATAATTTTCTCTTGAAGATGTTTCCAAACTTAGTCTTATTCCATTCTAACAATTTTCTTTTAATCCATTTTAGCTTGTTTACTATTATGAACATCTTGGATCCCGATATGTTGGGTTTTGACCACCAGATCTCAATTAGATTCAATATTTCTGGGTCTCTGAGCCATGCTGGTTCAAATTTGAAGACGCATTTTTTTGGTTTAGCTTGTGTCAAAATGTTGAGAAGTATTGGATAATGATCTAATCCTGGTACTAGTAATGATTTGGTCCCTCTTGAAGCCTCAAGAAATATGTGGAAGAGGAAGCACGAGAGCTAGAGCATATTTGGTGTTCGCAAATATTTTGATCTGGTACTCCAAAGATTTGACGCTGCAGATGGGCAATTTTTTGTGTAGGGGTAGAGCCATTGCGAGAGATTAGTCAATATAATATATGTAAAGGATAAAATAGTGTATGGGGTCCTAGAACAATGGTTTGCACATAAGAGAGACCCCAAAACCAATATTTTACACTTACATTTGAATTGTATTGATATAGAAAGTAAATATAGATGACTAATATTGAAATGAAGAGATAAAGGTACTTACCTCTGAAAAAGAATCGACTGAAAACCTTGTCAAACGATCTCAAAAACTATTGATTTTCACACTTTCAAATCGAAACTACGAGATCTACAAAACCCAAAAATCTTTTCTCCAAATTCACACAGGTTGACTTTGACCTTTTAAAAGGTCAAAGACCACATTATTTATTTGAAGTCTAATTCCAATTTTGTTTGCAGATCCTGAAAGATTGCCGAAAAGGGTATCCAAATATCTTCTCATATCTAAAACTCTGCACCTGTACCTACAAGAAAAATAGGATTTTTGTTGTTTGTTTGGGGGGGGTTTGCCTTGGTGAAACCCCGGTTTGGAATCAACCTTAATATTGAAATTGAAATGGAGAATGCTATCAAGTAGTAGAAGTAGATCTGACAATGAAGCTATGACATTCAATAGATATGCAATTGTATTTGAAATGTAATCAAGTATGTTAATATGAAAGCTTGAACACAACAATGAATGTAAATCAAACCTCCATGATTGTATGCTTGGAATCCATCTTGAGAGAAGAATGAATAGATCTTGAAGATGGACACACCACCATGATGGCTAGATCTAGGGTTTGAATGCTTGAATCCTTGATCTTCAATGGAGAACTTGAATGGAGAAGAGGACTTGAATGCTTGAATGGATGCTTGATCTTGCTTGAGAGCTCCTTGATCATGAAATTGCTTGAGATGAGATGTGAAAATGAGGGAGGAAGGCTCCCTTTTATAGTGATCTAGGGCACAAGAGGGGCCTCATAGAAAATAATAATTAAGGGCCCATGGCACAAAACTCTAGAGAGGTGCACATGGAGGGAAATTAAATTAAAGTCTTGACACAAAACTCTAGGAGGGGACCACCCTTAATATAGAAATGAAATAATTATTTAAGAGCCTTGTTACAAAATTCAAGGTAAGGCCAACCCCAAAGTTAATTTGAGCATTAGGCACAAAACTTGAGAAAGGCTAATCTCCAATAATAAATTAGGAATCCTATACAAATCTCGGGAAAGGTCCAACTCAAATATTAATTTGAGAATTCAACACTTAATTTGAGAAATAGTGGCCCCAAAGAGGGAAAAGACAAGATTTTGGTAAAATCCCACAACTGGATGCTATCCCCGAGGAACCCAAACCTTAGTGTCAAGGTTGAGCTTGACCCTAACCTAGGTCAGGGTCGACCTCAAACCTAACCTAGTCAAGGTCGAGCTCGACCCTGACTAGGTTAGGTTTGAGGTTGACCTTGACTAGGTTAGGTTTGAGGTCGACCCTGACTAGGTTAGGGTCAAGGTCGACCTTGACCTTATGGTCAAAAACCTCAGGTACTTAGTCCAGATTGCCAGGAAAATGCTAGGAAGAATTAGGAAATGGGGTAGAACAGGGGGAAAACCCAGATCCAAGTCGAATATCCATTCAAGGTGTTCGACATGACCCCAAACCACTTACTTGGAGGGCTAAATGCTCTTAACATGGAAGTGCTTCCATTTTAAGATGATACATTAAGCCCCCACTTTAGCAAGAGTATGGACTCGATGCAAACTCTTGGTAAAGGAGAAGAAAGAGGAGATCCAAGTGGATTCACAAAGAGATAAAATAACACTTAGCTAAGGGCACAAGCCCCCAGACTAAGGATTCTAACTCAACATACATGCATGAGAGTGTAAAAAAAGAACAAGGGTTAGTACTAAACAACCCAAATCAATTAGCATAAGAAACCTTGCTAAGAAATATTTCTCGTACCAATATCATATTTGGAAAGCTATCATAAGAGCATAAATGATTACATAAGAAAGACAAGAGCAACACTATAGACAACATAGCTTCATGATCTAGTCCTACTAGCATGAAAGTAAAAAGAAGAAGAACATGTATGAAATAACAATGCATAGATTTGACTAAGATAGAAAATCATACCAACCCCTTGAGGCTAAAGTACTTCTATCAAACTCATAATCCGTATTTGTTACTCCATGCATGAAAAAAAAAGGAGAAAGTGATTACCTCACCTAATAAGATGCCAACCTTACCGTGAATCACCTTGGAGGGAGAGCCCAACAGGTTCACCCATAAACTCTGCTTGCAATTTTATTGCATCTTCTGACGGCTTCTGAAATATCCATAGATCCACCTTCTTATATCACTATGAATATGAAATGTGTATCTCCTTAGGATTTAGCAACTTATGTATGTTACCATTAGAAGATTTAGCATATAGGTGTGTGTCTTTTCAGGATTTAGCAACTTATGTGCATTACCTTCCAAGATTTAGCATATTTGAAATTGGAAATGTGTGTCCCTTCAAGATTTAGCAACTTGTGTGCATTACCTTTAGAAGATTTAGCATATAAATGCGTGTCTTTTCAAGATTTAGCAACTTATGTGCGTTACCTTCCAAGATTTACCATATAAAAATAAAAAACTATAGTACAAGGGAGACCCTATATATGCCCCCCTCCTTAAGATGGAAAAAACATACTATTTTGTCATGTTAAGGAAAGAAAAAGAACAAGGATAAAGCCTTCTCCATCATCAAGACAATATCCTCAAACAACACCCAGTCCAAGCGAAGAAGGTTATAGCTCCTATGAGGCCATGGAAGGGATGAATGTAAAGAGATGTCATACAAGAAGTGAAAAGAAAATAATCCTTGATGAGGGATAGCACACTATTCCGTTTCCAAGGTGAGATATGTATCAACCATGGAAACCCAATGTCAAACAACGAATAAGGTTCCTATCAAGGACATAGGTCCTTAATGGAAACCATAATTTTCATGTATGATTGGATATCACATAGTAGATAAATACTGCTTAGCCAAGGAAAGAGGTGAATCCCTAGAAAGAAAAGAAGAGAATACCATAAGGATATGCATGAAATAACAATGCATAGATTTGAAAAAGATAGAAAATCATACCAAGCCCCAGAGGCTAAAGTACTTCTATCAAATTCACAATCTGTATGTACTACTCCATGTGTGAAAAGCTGGCAATGCTAAGATCAAAATCTCGAGACCAAAACCCTAGCATGAACAAGTATGAAATAACAATGCATAGAATTGACTAAGATATAAAATCATACCAAGCCCCTAAGGCTAAAGTACTTCTATCAAATTCACAATCTATATTTATTACTACATGCTGATAATGCTAAGATTGGAGCCTCTTGATCAAAACCATAGCATGAATATGTGCATGAAATAACAATGCATAGATTTTACTAAGATAGAAAATCATGCCAAACCCCTGAGGCTAAAGAACTTCTATCAAACTCACAATCCGTATTTATTACTTCATGTGTGAAACAGAAAAGTAGAAGACATCCTTGCCCCCCAAGTGTAGGAACAAAGATGGAAGAGGATACCCACTTCACAAAGCAAGAAGATATCCTATTTGCAACAATGTATACTATATTCTTAGCAAGAGATATTGACCCTTACATCCAAGAGTATAGATAATCGTGAAAAGGATATGTCACTTATGGAAAAGGATCCTCAATGAAAGAGATCTTATCACAAAGACCCCCACCAAAGAGGAGCACTCTAGATAAAATATCATCTTCCAAAAGGTGGGAATGAAGATTCAATCATCATGCCATCCGTGAAGAAGAGCAAGAGGAATATTTGGAATGAGAGAAAACAACTCTAATACAGAGCAAGAGTAAAAGATTATATCAAACATAATGTGCAACATAGAGAAGAAGTATCGACCTAGGACAATGACTTCTCATATAAGAAGGTTATCCATAACCAACATCTCTATCACTATAATGAAATAATATTGTGATATAAGAAAATACTACT
This sequence comes from Chamaecyparis obtusa, assembly GCA_027943335.1. Classification (NCBI taxonomy): domain Eukaryota; kingdom Viridiplantae; phylum Streptophyta; class Pinopsida; order Cupressales; family Cupressaceae; genus Chamaecyparis; species Chamaecyparis obtusa. Next base: position 26,944 of record BSBK01013329.1, read on the forward strand.
AAGCTAAGGAAAGCAATTCCCCTAGACAAAGAGAAAGAAGTAAGAACATTGCCCCCCAGGGATGAAAGGCAAGGGATACCTTTGCAAGACACAAGTTCTAGAAAAGATATCTTGAATAATAGAAGAGAGCAATAGATGAAAAACTATCATAATACAAAGCATTGATATAAATGAAAGAATAACCAATTAATCTCAAAGTAGGAACATAATGGATTCTAAAAGACAGGAAGAAATATACCTCTTGCCCCCCCACTCTAGAGGGAAAAAGAGAGTGAGGGGTAAAATTATGAATAAATTTCAAAGGAGAAGTTTCTTTTCTCTTATATTTATAGACTGGGTAATAAGGAGAAGGTACTTTGAAGAATCTTTGCTTATGAACCATAATGTGAACTTCAACATAAGCATGGGAACAACTAGGAATAGATGATAGAACGTTAGGAATCTGATTAGGAAAGATAGGATTATGATTAGGAAGTTTAGGAACACTAGTAAAAGTTTAGGAAGTGATATGAATGGAAGACACAACTGGAGGAACACTTGGAACCATAGTTGGAAAAGGGTTTGAATAGAGATAAGTAATATTATGGTAAGAATGATGTGAGGTAGGATCTTGATTTTCCATAAGGTCACTACTAAGGAGAAGAGCGTTAAGGGAATTCCTATCTTTCTCCACTAATGCCTCATCACTAGAAGGAATCCTAAATTAAGGTGAAGGATGTATAATGTCATCTTCTTTAATATAAGGGAAGTGTGTTTTATAGCATATGCCATCCTCTTGTATTAATAATTCTTCACAAGGAGGAGATAAATCAATGTATTGATCCAAGGGTTCATCCCAAAAAGTAGAACTATCCACAATGGCTTCATGAGGAAGAGAGTAATCAACATCAAAATCCAAAGGTTCATCCCAAATAGGAGGATTAACCATAATGGTTTTAGAAGGAAAAGAGTAATCAACATCGAAATATAAAGGTTCATCCCAAATAGGAGGATTATCCTTAATGGTTTCATGAGGAAGGGAGTAATCAACATCGAAATCCAAAGGTTCATCCCAAATAGGAGGATTATCATCCCTATCTATAAAGTGCATTGTAGGAGTGTCATAAGTCATTAAATCTTGATCCCTAAAGGGGAAAGTAGGCTCATAAAAAAGACATATATTAGGAGAAGAATAATCATCAATCCCTAACTCATCTTTGTAAAGGTCAATTGAAGAAGTTGTAGAGGAAGATGAAATAGGAATAGAATCAATAAAGATCTCATTCACACAATTTTCATCCTCACTTCCATGTACCTCATTAAGGTATCTATTATCTTGAACAACAAAAGCCTCATCAAAGTACTCAAAACAAGAGTCATACATGTTGAATACTAAAAGCATGAAACTGTAAATGTTTTGTATTTTTAAAGAAATTTTGCAATTTTTTTGGATTTTTGAAATATAAATGCAAGGGAATAAAAGAAACCTAATCTTAATGTAAAAAAACAAATGATCTAACACCAAAAAGAAAGAGTTGTCTATCGTGGGTTCACCAAAATGTATAGGATAAAATATGGATGGGGTCCTAGAACAATGGTTTGCACATAAGAGAGACCCCAAAACCAAAATTTTACACTTACATTTGAATTGTATTGATATAGAAAGTAAATATAGATGATTAATATTGAAATGAAGAGATAAAGGTACTTACCTCCAAAAAAGAATCGACCGAAAAAGAATCGGCTGAAAACCCTGTCAAACGATCTCAAAAACTGTCAATTTTCACATTATCAAACCGAAACTGCGAGATCTACAAAACCAAAAAATCTTTTCTCCAAATTCACATAGGTTGACTTTGACCTTTTAAAAGGTCAAAGACCACATTATTTATTTGAAGTCCGATTCTGATTCTGTTTGCAGATCCTGAAATATTGCCAAAAAGGGTATCCAAATATCTTCTCAGATCTAAAACTTCGCACCTGTACTTGCAAGAAAAAGAGGATTTTTTTTGTTTTTTGGGGGGGGCTTTGCCTTGGTCAAACCCTGGTTTGGAATCAACCTTAATATTGAAATTGAAATGGAGAATGCTAGCAAGTAGTAGAAGTAGATCTAACAACGAAGCTATGACATTCAATAGATATGCAATTGTATTTAAAATGTAATCAAGTATGTTAATATGAAAGCTTGAACACAACAATGAATGTAAATCAAAACTCCATGATTGTATGCTTGGAATCCACCTTGAGAGAAGAATGAATAGATCTTGAAGATGGACAAAGGATCTTGAATGAAGATCACACCACCATGATGGCTAGATCTAGGGTTTGAATGCTTGAATCATTGATCTTCAATGGAGAACTTGAAGGGAGAAGAGGACTTGAATGCTTGCATGGATGCTTGATCTTGCTTGAGAGCTCCTTGATCATGAAATTTCTTGAGATGAGATGTGAAAATGAGAGAGGAAGGCTCCCTTTTATAATGATCTAGGGCACAAGAGAGGCCTCATAGAAAATAATAATTAAGGGCCCATGTCACAAAACTCTAGAGAGGTGCACATGGAGGGAAGTTAAATTAAAGTCTTGACACAAAAATCTAGGAGGGGACCACCCTCAATATAGAAATGAAATAATTATTTAAGAGCCTTGTTACAAAATTTGAGGTAAGGCCAACCCCAAAGTTAACTTGAGCATTAGGCACAAAACTCGAGAAATGCTAATCCCCAATAATAAATTAGGAATCCTATATAAATCTTGAGAAAGGTCCACCTCAAATATTAATTTGAGAATTTGACACTTAATCTGAGAAATAGTGGCCCCAAAGAGGGAAAAGACAAGATTTTGATGAAATCCCGCAACCGGAGGCTAACCCCGAGGAACCCAAACCTTAGGGTCAAGGTCAAGGTCGACCCTAACTAGGTCAGGGTCGAGGTCGACCTTGACCCCATAAGGTCGACCTTGACCTTATGGACAAAAATCTCAAGTACTTAGTCCAAATTGCTAGGAAAATGCTAGGAAGAAGTAGGAAATAGGGTAGAATAGGGGGAAAAGCCAAATCCAAGTCGAATATCCATTCAAGGTGTTCAACATGACCCCAAACCACTTACTCAGAGGGCTAAACGCTCTTAACATGGAAGTGCTTCCATTTTAAGATGATACAATAGATATTAAACTACATAAATAATAAATTATAGATAATATATATATAATAATATATTATATATATTATATATTATATATAATATATAATATATATTATAATATTATTTATGTATCCAGAGAGAGGGAGAGAGGGAGAGAGAGAGTGTATAATATATAGTATATATTATTTAATATATATAATATGATATGTATTATATATTATATATATTTTCATATATATATACGGGTGGTCCCACAATAGTGTGTCCCACTTTTTTAGACATGGTGATTTCTGTTGAAATAACACATTTTTAATAAAATAATATGATTTAAGCCTTGAGAGGTTCCATTTGAAGGAATTAATTACAAATGGTTAGTTCAAAGCCTCTTAGATTAAAAAAATATTGATATAACATCTATACTCATTCATACCTACAATGGAGTCTCCTTCACACCTATTAAAATGCTGACAAAAAATAACTTCAAACTTTATGTTTTGGTAGATCAAATGAGTCCATTTGAAAAACCTATCTATGTAGTATGATGCTATTTGGAACAAGCTTTCTAATGAATATAATTTTAATACATATTGAGTTCATTATCACTTATAAATATTACTTTAACTAAACATAGGTTATTTGGTCATTCAACAACCTGTCTCTTCAAGACTTTGAGAAAAATAGTAAATTACAAAAAAAAAATATGAAAAATATGTAGGAAAAGACTATTTGTGTTACCTTTCTATTAAAAAAAGAAAAAATGAATTTCGATATACACAAATCAAGTTAGAGCGATCCAAGTGACCTTATATCTAAATTATAGTTACTTGCACTTTAGAACTTAATAAACTATGAAATATTGACCCAAAATGAATGAAACCAATTGCGTCCTTTAGATATTGAAGTTAAAAATATAATCTCAAAAGAATTATATCGTTCATTTTTTAAAAAAAAGTTATGTTGATCCAAGTGACAGTAACTCCTTCAAAACATAGTTTTTCACACAAATCACTTTTCGAAGAAGGAAAAATGATTTTTTTTTTTTTTTTTTTAAATATTTAGAAACTAGAAAGAAAATTTTAAAAGACTATATTTTACATCATCTTCAAATTCCTAATAGTTTTGTGGCAACATGTGTTCAAAAGTGAAGTTTTTTCTTAGAATATTGATCTTTGTGTCAAAGTTGGCCAAAAAGTGGGACATACTATTGTGGGACCACCCATATATGATATTATATAGTATATTATAATATAATATAATATTATATTATATTATATTATATTATATATTAGAATAATTATATACATAAGTATATGATATCATATATATATCTAATATCGGATACATACCCAATTTTGAATATGTATCTGAATAACTTTGACACAAATTTGCAACCTAGAAAATCAACCCAAAAAATGTGGTTTTGAAATCTCGTTGTGCTTCCAGACTTCAACCATGTAGCAGATGATTTTTTTTATCCGAAGTTGATGAAATGAAAAGGATTTCTTAAGGAGATTCTCAACTTTCCACCAACATAAATTCTATCAAGTTTTGAGTTTAATAAATAATTATATTTATTTTCTAAGTCGATTATGTCTAAAGTCCTAATTGACAGGCTAATTGAAAATGGTCTATAACTTTCAAATAGTAGAACATTTTTCAAATCCAAAAAATGCTTCACATTCTAGGTTTTTCATACTATAAGAAAAAAAAATTAAAATTTATTATTTTTTGACTGGAAGTTAAGGTGGTAAGACACACAAGTTTTTATATTCTAAAAAATATGTAGTAAAAAATTATAATTAATTATTTATTTAAAAAAAATTACACAAAAATATGCGCCACATTCAGACATGAGCCTTCTACTTATACCTAGAATCTTATAAAAAAAATATCATCATTTGGTTGTTGTTAAGGTGATCAAACGTACACCTACTTATTTTTTTCCTAAAATTTATGTACTACTACATTGAAATTTCATTTTTTCACTAAATAGATTTTTTTTTTAAAGTAGGTATTGTTAGTGCTTGAAATGATTACAGATGATAAGTATAAATTCTTGATGCATAACTCTATGGACCCAAAAGATGCATCTAACAATATCAAACACTAAGGTGCTAAGGATTCTTGTCCTTCACTTCGAGCTTCAAGATTAGGCGGGTGTACCTAACAGATTCAATTCACTAAAGAATCATAACAGTTATTTGTATCCTTGACACAAATATAATCATCTAATTCTTTTAAAATACATTTAAGATAAATTATCATTTAAGTTTGTTGATGATGATAAATGGAAATTAAGAACATAACAGTGCCAAATCCTAGGGCAAAGAGTCAAAAAGACATACATATACATAAATCTCTCAAAGAAAATATACCTAGAACCCAAATGAATTGCCTTACAAATCATCCTCTCATTAACATATCTAGACATCAAATTCTTGCAAAAACCATGAACCCCCTGAAATCAGCCTTAAGATTTACCCTTCCCTTTGAAAGGAACTTAAGATTAACCTCATAATCTACCTTAAAAAAATGATGTATTAAATGAGCCTTACAAATTCAATACATGAAAACTCAAGATCTATATAAGAAGACAACAGAAATGTGCACAGGAGTTCAAATATATTTTCATTGATATTTCTCTGTATCTGTACATTCAAAATGACAAAATTCTTAGAACAAGAATCAAAATCCAGAACTCACTTTACAAATGTAATTTCACCATCCTTTTACAATACAACTTCTTGCTATTTACATCATCACTAGCCATCTTGGAATCCTCAGGAAAAGGATTCAACAAGATTTGGATGGATAGGATAGTGACAGACACTAGAAGACAAAAACAAGATTACATCATTAACAAAAATGGAGATAGAAACCAAAATATATTTTCTACTCATTCTGAATCTTCACAGGTGGTACCCTTTTCTGTAGATGTTCAAGGTAACCTCTGAAAGTTGTTAAATGAATAATGACCACCTACCAGCTAACTTACATTATTCTCTCTTTGATGATTACCCTCCCCGTTCTCAAGGATCAGGTGCCATGTGTGATTGAGTCCTCCTCCATTGCCTCCAAATCAATTATTATTGGCTTCTTCTTCTTGGGCTTCGTACTCTTGTCCCATGATGCAACCTCCTCCTTAGTTGGCCATGTGAATTCCTTCAAGCTCTAAAGATGCTTCACCTACCTATTCCATTTGGAATCGGTTATGGCCTTGGTGTCAATGACAAACTTTGTGCAATGAGTCTCCACTTTGAACATGTCATCTAGGTCATGATTAAACCTATCTATATCCAAAGTACCATCTTCATTCAAAAAGGATTCCTGCCCTATCATCAATGCATTCATTTCATTTGTCCATCCCTCAACAACTTTGATATCACATTCTTCCTTGTGAATTGGAGGCATATACTTACTGAAATCAGGACCAAACATATCCATTTTTTACCTGATTTGATTTGCCTTTCCTTTGAAAAAATATAAAGTTGCACTAATCATCTTTATCTTTTCTCCAACTTTGCCAACTGACTTAGGGATAGCAACATCTCTAACTTCTCAAATAGTGAACTCCTACTAGATCATATACTGAATAATGGCTCCAAAGTAGCCATTGCATCCTTGACATCTCCATTGGTTTTTTGCAATATTTTAAATGAGTCATGGATTAAATCCATCTTTCCTTTTATTGATTCATACCTATGTTGCATGACATTTGATAGGGCACTAAGGGTCACCTCTTGTTTATGCTTATTAGATCTCTCGATTGCCACATCAGGAACACCTATCTCTGGAGGCACTACAACTTCAATTTTAGGGGCTAGAAGGGGAATGGCCTTTGATGTCTCTTCTAGTGTGACCTTCATGTCCTCAACTTCATCCTCCAATACCTTAATCTTCATTAGGATCCTTTCTTTGTCCTTGGCCAATGCAATAGCCTCATCAAATAATTTGCCATATCTATTAGATAGTTTGGCAGTCTTAGCCTCATTAAGATGGACAAAGTGTGTAACCACCTTGGAGACTTCAAGGTCAGATGTATTCTTCACAGTCCAAATAATCTTGTCTCCCTCCATCTTCTCTACAACACTAACCAAAGAAGGCTTTTGTGTCCTTGGAGCCAGAGACCACATAGCTAAAGTCTGGGACCTAGGATCATACCCACATTCCTTGATAATCTCACCGATATTTGTCTCATAAGATAATGTAGCCTTTGGTTGTCTTCTTATCTAATCAATAATGAATGTTGAAGTTAGATCCCATTCTAGGACTAGCAGCATTCCACTTGACTTAACCAACTATCTAGTCTCCTCAACATAAATGTTCTCAGAGTTGGGATCATATGTGGCCAAGGCCTATAGAGCCTCATTATTTGGATTGGTCCCATTAGTCACTTGATTGCCTATTTCTTGTTGCTTCTTCCATATCAAAAAGTTCTTGAATTCTTCCCCTTTGATTAAATCATCATCACTAGGTAATTATTCTTCGTACATTTCCCTTTCATCCTTACACATCTGGAGGGGCAACTCAACATCCTCTTGAGTGTCAACCTTCTTCCCCTCTCTTATTCTTTTCCTTAAATGATGATAGTAAGCCCTATCACCTAGTACCAAGGCAACAACCCTTTCAATCTTTTTCTCTAATCCTCTTCTCCCGGATGGATCTCCCACCTCAACCTTTTGCCTTTTCTAAGGAGGCTCATTTGTGTCCTCTATCTTTGGAGCATCTAATCCTTGTTCTTGAACAAGAGGCTCATTGGATTGAGGAGGGTTTTCTTCTTCATATGACCCCTCATGACCTTCTTCATACTCTGAAGGGGAGTATTCCATTTTGCACCTCAAAATTTTCATCCAACTATGCCTCATGTTGGTCATATAGGGTGTCATACATCCCTATCATTATGTTGATTCCTATGATATATGGGAGGCCTAGGAAGAAATCTCCGAAGGAAATTCTGGCCTTTTTCATTTTAGCTTATATGTCCTTCAAATCCTAGAACTTTCCCAACCTCTTCTTCATCTGAGACATTCATGGCAACATCTTCTTCATCACATCCCTCATGGTATTTTCTAGCACCAATGCTTGGAACAAGAAACTTCTTGGCATTTTTAATGAAGTCCTCTAGATCAACATACCTATAAGCAGCTAAAATCATCTTGAAATTATTCAACCACATACTGAGTTGAGGAAATTTCCTCTTTCCCACTGTGAAATTTGTTACTTTTAATTGTCAAGGGGTGAAGGTACCTTTTCTGTGTAGAGCCAGATGCTCCTTGTCTGTCCAAATCAACTACCAAATAAACTCCAAAAGAGAAACCCTTGGTGGCACATAATTTTGAAGTATATTTGGGGGTTGGGAGAAACCATAGACTCTAATCAGTGTAAAGGTCTTGCCCAAATATAATTCTCCCCAATTATGGTCAAGAGACCACTTATCAACATATTCATAAGGCCTTAGCAACCTAAGCACCTTGATAGAAATCCTAACAATATTTGTACCCATCAAATTAAAAATTGGATTAACAATCAAATTCTAGAATCCATAGAATTCATTCTCATTGGAAGTGTAATTCCAAACCCTCAACCAAAGTTGTACTGTGTTTGGTTCACCATTAACCATTGTCCTAGGTCTCAACATATTTACATCTATATGGTCAATATTGTGGAACAATATTAAATGCATCAACAAAGAGTAATGCATGAACCTGGGTGGCTTGTTGTCTTCTTTGGTGCTCACCAAACCCTCATGCATCCTATTGATTACATACTGGATGTAATCATAATCTATATTGACATATGAATTTTGTATATCTATAATTATCATTAACAAATCTACAGGCATCTTCTTTGACTCTTCATCAACCCCCAAAACCTTACACAAGCCATATGCAAGATACTTCATGTAAAAGTGAAAGGCATTAAAATCATATGGTGCACTCAAATGGCTCGGAAGATGAGCCACATATTTTCCTATCTTGGGCATGAAATGGGTGACCTAAGACTTCATCAATTGTAATTTTTTTTTATACTTCTCCTTTTCTTTTCTCAAGTCAATTTCTATTGACGAAGAAGTATACAAGCCAAAGGCTTTTATGAATGACCCCCTATCAAGAGTAACTAGGGTTGACTAGTCACTTTTCCTAATGGTTTTTGAAATAGGGTCATAGTTCCTGGCTAACTCAATAAATAGGTCAACATCAAGAAACACATCAAGAACTATGAGCTTCCCCATGCCTAACTTTCAGGCATTACACACTAGAATCTTCTTAAACCGGTTGCTTTAAAAATAATTGAAAAGATGAAAGCCAAAGAAAGAAGGGTTGACTAGATCCCTACAATTAGCCCCTCTAGTAACACCTGTCACTAATCAATTCCTATGGTTCTCGGATCACCTTAAGACACTTACTATATATATCCCTTTTAGGGGTATCAAGTTGTGGGAAAGGATTTTGATGCTAGGCTTCCCTTAGGTAGTTTTGTTTGAAGTGTTTTTGAAGTTACAAACTTAGTACAAACATCTATCAAAACATACACTCTTTTTAGAAGCTCTATCAAATTCAGTGGTAAAACATTTTCTTGTATCCCACAAAGTTTCTTTGTTCTTTTTTAGGATTGTTTTTAGAGTGTCTTTATTGAGTTTATCCTTTGCCATTTGAGACATCAAAATTGGGCCAAAACTTGATCAAAATATTTCAAACATCCTCATAGAAAAGGTCCTTCAAAATGAGATATCCAAAAGCCTTGATTAAATCCAATTTCCAAAAGCTATGTTTGATCTGACCAAACACAAGAAAGCTAAGCTTCCCAATCCTTGAGTCTATCAAGAGAAGAATATTGTAGAAAGAGACCTGAAAGATCACCAACCCATCCTAAAGGAAATCTAAGCAGAAGAGAAGTATCAAGAGAAGCTAGATAATGTAGGCTATAATGCAAAAGTGAAATAGTTTGCATATTGGTTCCAGGTTAATCATCGCTATATCAACCTAGAGAGAGAGGACTAATTCAGCCCATCGTATATCCACCATTTTGTCAAAATCTCATAATCCTATCTTGGCATCCTTGCATAAATAGATCATCCTTAGATTCATCACTACATCTTCATCCTCATAACTTTCATCATAGTTTATCTTCTTAGTTACATCCTTGCATTATTTATCATCTTCCTAGTTGCATCATAAATCATCCTTTTTTAGCTGCATCTAGGTCATCCTCTTAGAAATAACATCATTTTAGTCACCTTTCATCATCCTTCCATCAGCAATCCACATTCAAAATCCTTGACATTATCCATCATCCATCATCCCTAATTCCAAATCCAAAATCCACCATCCAAGTAAGAAGCCATCATCCTCGAACCAAGTCCAGTAAACCAAATCCCAAACACTTGATGTCCTATCCTTTGAGTTGCTTCAAATCCTTATCCCAAATTAGAAATCTCCACCCTTTGATAGAACGTTTTCTAGGGAATCCATATGTGTCCTTGTAAGCCTCATCATCTCTAGCAAGAGATTAGTCTGCATTCACAAGAATCCTGTCAGTTGAAGTTCATTAGTCTATCCTAGGTTGACAATCCAAATCCTATTTGATCCAACATTAGGAAACAACAACTCATTTAACTGACACTTAGTAATCTTCCTACCATCCTCCACCAATCTTCCATCATCATCCTCAATACCAAATCAAATCATCCCACCATGCTTTAGTATCTCACCAATCCTTCACCATCCTACCATCCTTTAGCTGTTCCCAATCCTCTCACCCTATCCTAGAAATCCACCATCTTTATAAATTCTTTAGATTTGCATCCATAAATCCTTAGAGATTTTAGGAAAATCCTTGCATCCATCCCATCATCTGTATTTTCATCCTTAGCTCTGCATTCCATGCCTGCCAAAATGTGATCTAGGAAAAGAAGGAATATCAATCACAATCAGGCCACTAGTTCATCTAATCCTAACAATCCTACCAATGTGATGGTAACCTACAATCCATAGATCTCACAAATTGAGAATATATGGGAGGATCTTAGTAGACCCCCCACTTCATTTTCCATGGAAACATTCATGAGCCATCCAAGACATGCACAAATGGCGAGTGCAATCATTGATCAAAACTGACAAGTTATAATGGAAAACTTTGCACAAGAGGGTACTTCCATTCTACCTCATCTCTAACCTCTCATCCCCATAAACACCATACAAATCCAAACACAAGCCTATACCCTCTTAATCCAACAAATCACTGATCCTAACTTACACATATCTCAGGAAACCTCACCCATCCTTCCCCTCTTGCAAATCAACTTTGCGAGTGCTACAATACAAGCAGCGGCACAAGCCACTCCATTTCTAGCATTAGGGGAACACCATCATCTTATATGGCATCTCAAGCCATTACTTAGGCCCAAATCTTTGCACAAAACCAACCACCACCTCCCACACAAACCACTATGCAAACAATTCCTCCACCATCTATGAGCCAAGAAGCATCACCCTTTATGGGGGCAATGCAATCATTCCCCTCTTTCACTCAGAAAACTTTCGTATCAATACCATCCTTCCTGGGGGCAACACAATCATTTCGCCTTTACTCAGCAAGCTTCCACATAAGTATCACCCTTCTCATGGGCAACTCAAGCATTCTCTTCCACTTTCCAACAAGCATTCACCGAAGAATATGTCCCACTTCCAACTTTCATTTCCAATATGCAAGCCCAACAAAATACCTTCACAATAGGGATGCCCTCCATGGGATCTCAAAATCCACCATCTACATCCCAAACTGTTACCATCACATATACATTTCTAGCATTCTCCACATCACAACTCCCACCATGAATTGGTTCTCATTGGTGCCTCACTCAAGCATAAATGCAATCCTTAGGCATACCAACTCAATCTAACATATCCATGCCTACAAGCCAACAAGACATTTTCTCTCAAGAAATGCAACAACAAAAATTACAGCCCCCACCAGCTTCATCCTTTCCTTCATACACCAACTATCAATCTATACCACCCACCGCTTCTCAAAAAGTTCCACCACCTCAACAACAAAGTTCATCTCATCTCGTCAGCTACCTTGCACAACCACCTCCCATCACTAGCTTCCCAATATCTATATCACCCTTAAGAAATGCAAGAATGCATCTAACCTACATCAGCCAAGCCCAAAGACAAATACCTCAAGGCCAATCCTATCAGAAAGCTACAACATTCCATCTACCCCCTCCACCATAGCAATATTTCCTAGCACAACATAAACAACATCCCGTTAGCCCCCAGCAGCAACAAGTATCCTCTTATCCTACCAGCAACAAAATCCCATCATGCCCCAGCAGCAACACTCAACTTCATATCCTGCACAACAGTATGCTTCCACACCTTAGAAGCATTATCCTCCCTAGCAACCATCACCCTAACATCCATTCCAATTTTCCTATCATGCTAGGCAATCTCCATATCCCACTCTACAATATCCACCAAAAAATCATCCTTATTCACCAACACCATTAGATCCTTTTCCAATGGGAGTACCCACTCTAGTGACAATCAATACTAAGTGGGAAGAGATGAAGAACACTCTTAAGGATCTCAAGGATGGAATAGAGAGAAAGGCCTTCATATTTGATGAAGTCTTTCCTTATCCCTTTGATAGATTGATCACAGCCATCCCCTTTCCCAAACACTTTGAGACACCAAAGTTTGATAAATATCAAGAGAAAGGAGATCATGTCATTCATGTGAAGGAGTTCTATATGGCATGGCAAGAAGTGGCCTACAGTGACAACTTCCTTATGCACCTATTCCCCAAAAGCTTGGGAGGAACTGCTATTGAGTGGTTCTACAATATACCCTATGGAACAGTAATAACCTTTTCTGAACTCTCTAAGAAGTTCATTTCCCACAATGTCGAGAACAAGTTGTCTTTGCTAGAACTTTGCAACTTGAAGCAAAAAGGAGGAGAAAGCCTATCTAATTACTTGCAAAGAGGGAAAAACCTCACTACCAGCTTATCATATCAACCCCCTGAGAAACATCTTATGAAGATATTTATCTATAACCTGCATCCCAAACTATCCCACTTCATGAGGATGAACTTCATTCAAACATATTAGGACATTAAAGGCAAAGGGATATATATTGAAAGAGGCCTCTTAGATGAAGGCACAATTTGACATTATAAGGATGATTCTCATGGATGGCCAAGTAATGACAAACCACACTACTGGAATAGAAACAAGAATGTTGTTACCGATGGAGCCACCAACACCAAGCATGTCCAAATCATTGTGGCTGGTCCTACACCAACTCCTGCATATCATCAACAACAACCTCAAATCAATCAGCAATCTATGCAGAATTACCAACAACAAACAAACAAAGGGAATCCAACCAATCAAGCCAATGCTATATCCACTACTCCCAATCAGAATAGGCCTCGAGTCCAAACTTAACAAAAGTGAACCTTCACACCTCTTAGTGAACCACTAGATGTAATCTTTCATCAAATGGCCAAGGCCAACCTAATTACTTACCCACCAACCCATTAATTTGATGAAATCACTCCCAAGCCTAACTAGTATAAAGATCATGAGTACTATGATTATCATTGTGTTAAAGGACACACAACCCTAAGGTATATGAAACTAAAGCACTACATCCAAGATCTCATTGACAGAAAGGAGATCCAATTGGACACACCAGCCCAAGCCTCACCTAATGCCAACATGTAGATCTATTAGAATGTTTTCCCTCAACACAATGCTAGGAAGAACTAGGCAAGTGCCAATCCTCCACCCCATAACCATGGCAAAGGCAAGAAAGGATACCATGTTGACCATAGAAACTATACTACTACCCACATCAACTATAAAAAATTTATTGGATGTATAACCCAAGTTGAACCCACAATGAATGTCATCCATGTTAAAGGAGAAGATAGTTAGTGTGTAGTCACCACATGCAGAGGTCAAATATCTATCATTGGTGCAAATCCAAGGCTAGCACACAATGCACAATATAACCTTATAGAACATATTGGGGATACAATTGCCCAAATATCCATTGTTGACCTTCTCTGCACTTCACCCATCCATCAAGAAATCCTAAACTGAGCCCTCCAAGAAGGACATCTCCCCATAGATATAAATACCATCTAGTTTGAAAACCTTGTGGGACATTTATCAGCATCATGTGCTCTTTCCTTCAAGCCATCTAATATACCAGCTGTTGAGCCTGACCACAATCTCCCTCTTTGCATTTTCATCATGGTCAAAGACTTTTCCATTAAAAGGGTCATGATAGATAATTGCTCAACCCTAAATTTTTGTACTCTAAAGTTCATTCAACAAATAGGGTTCACAAAGAGAGACATATTACATGAGGTCATCACCATCAAGGCATAAGATAACTTGGAGCGTACCTCTAAAGGTACCATTCTTTTTCCTATCAAGCTAGGCCCTATAACTCAAGACACCATCTACCATGTTGTTTATCTTGATTTACCATTTAACATCCTCCTCAACTGACCATGGATCTATTCCATCAAATTCATACCATCTACCTATCACTAGTGCATCAAATTTATGTATCAAGGTACTGAGGTCACAACCATGCAGACCCCCAAACCTTTGCACACTATTGTGCATTGGAAGCGTCATTCCCTCATTCCACCTATTGTCCTAGAATCAAAATTGGCACTTCTATTGCTAGCTCATCCTGATCCCATAGCAATCTAGAGAGCATCCTTGCCTCCACCCTCTCTTCCATCAAGATCAGCAACCTGGGATTGGGTGAGTACATCTTACCTAATACATTTGTAGTAGGGGCCCTACCTCTGGATCCACATACACAAGGGCACCCAAGCCACCAAAGCAAGCCTATTGAAAGCCAACCATGAAATCAAGAAATTGTTACCATTGATGTTTGTTTCCCATGGAAAAATAGACAACCTTGAGATGGACCTTGACATCAATCGGTGGTTGTACAGAGATCCCCCACTGCTTGACACTGAACTCTTTGGCTACTTCAAAGAGAAATATCCAACATCACACAAGTACGCCACATAACAATGGAAATACGAAGGTGGTGGTCTAGGAACACAAGAAGGTGGAAGAAAAGATCCAATCGAAGCATCAAAGAATCCAAAGCATCAAGGTCTTGGCTTTAATACCCCTCACATGTGTACACAAGAACCCAATATTGCAATTGGGGGCACCAACTTGACCAACATTCTCTTCTTGAAAAGCCAGGATGACCTTGTAGAGATCTAGGACATCCCTAAAGAGGAAGAAAAGAAATCCTATGATGACATCTTCGATGATGATACCCTCCTGGGCACTTCTGTCCTCCATCAACTTGCCATTAACATCATAGAACTTCCCCTCATCCATCCTAAACTCATAGATTGGGACCAACCAAGTGTCACACACATCGATGAGTTCTAAAGTATAGATGCACTCCAAGATTCATGGAAATATAAGGCCAATAATCAAATCAACATCAGGAATCAATTCGTGTCTGCAAGCTTGACCCTAAAGGATATTTTGGGGAAGAGGCAAGCTTTAGCTACAAAATTGAAAAAGAAAAAAAAAGAATGAGTCCTTATGTGAAAACCCCACTGGGGTGTATTCTGACTCTAAAAAAGAGAAAATAAAGGGTGTATCTTCTAGTTAAAACCTCTCTGAGGCACTAGAAGATGGAGACTTACTTCTTCCTTCCATCCAAGATTACAAACCAGAGCAGTCACCCATCATCATTGAGTAAACCAAGCTAGTAAACTTGAGTACAAAAGAATGACCAAGAATCACCTACATTGCAACATCTTTATTAGAGGGTGAATAAATGGCTCTCACTGCACTTCTCCAAGAAGCCACCACCAAATTTGCATGGTTGTATGCACATATGCATGGGATTGATCAAAATCTATTTGTGCACAATCTTGAAATGGACCCTAAAGTCAAGCTAGTAAAGCAGAAGCTACGCAAAATACATCCTAAGGTAGCCCTATTGGTAAAAATAGAACTGGAGAAGCTCTTAGACACCAAGATCATCAGATCCATTGACTATTCAGAGTGTATCTCCAATATGGTGCCTATCACTAAACCTTTAGGAGAGATAAGAATCTGCATAGACTTCAGGGACCTGAACAAGGCATGTCCTAAGGATGATTTCCTGCTACCCAACATCGATATGATCATAGACCTCACAGCAAGTGATGAGATGTTGTCACTCATGGATGGCTTCTCAAGGTACAATCAGATCTGATAGTAGAAGAAGATCAACACAAAACAACATTTACCACACCATGGGGTACCTTATGCTACAAAATGATGCCATTTGGGCTATAGAATGCAAGAGCCACTTATCAACAAGAAATGGCAACCATGTTCCACGACATGATACATAAAATCCTAGAAGACTATGTGGACTATATTCTTGCAAAATCTAAGACACAAGGTGAACACCTAGACATTCTTGAGAGCGTGTTCAATCGTCTCCATCATTATGGTTTGAAGCTAAATGCAAAGAAGTGTGTCTTTGGTGTAACATATGGAAAGCTTCTAGGCTTTATCATATCACGGCATGGCATAGAGATTGACTCCAAAAAGGTTACAGAAATTATGAAAATGTCTCCTCCTAGAACACTCAAGCAGCTCAGGAGCCTACAAGGTAATCTCCAATTAGTGTATCGATTCATATCATAGCTGGCAGACAAGTGCCAACCTTTCATGCATCTTCTCCACAAGAACACAAGATTCAAATGGGATCCTATCTATTAGAGAAGCTTTGAGAAGCTAAAGGAACATCTGGCCTACTCTCCCATCCTTGTGCCACTAGTTTTAGGACACCCACTCATGCTCTACATCTCGACAACCACTACAACACTGGGGGTACTCTTAGCACAACATGATGACAACAACAAAGAGAACCATTTATTATATTAGTCCAACTCTTGTCAACTATGAACCTAATTATTCACCAATGGAAAAAGCATGCCTTGTAGTAGTTTTTGCCACTCAAAAGATCATGCATTACATGCTTAGCCACACAATCAAGCTCATTTCAAAGGTGGACCCACTCAAGTATCTGTTATCATGGACAACTCTCACAGGCTGTATGGAAGAATGGGTCATGCTACTCAGTGAGTTTGACATCCAATACATAGATCAGAAGGTAATCAAAGGGAAAGTAATTGTCAATCAACTAGAAGAAGCACCTCTGGTGGATACATATCCACTAATCATGGAATTCCCTGACAAGCATCTATGTATGATCGAAAAACATCCTATATGGAATCTATACTTTGATGACTCCTACAAATCACATGGATCAAGGGCAAGAATCCTATTCATCACACCTCAAGGTGACTATATTCCAAAATCAATCAAATTGGGATTCCCATGTACTAATAAAATTGTAGAGTATGAAGCACTCATCTCAGGCCTCAAAATAGCCATCTAGGGGAAGATAACATAACTACAAGTGTTTGGAGATTTACAGTTGATTATCAAGAAAGTCCTAGATAAATTTCAGACAAAGGACGACAAGCTGCTACCTTACAAAGAACTAGTGGACAGACTGAAAGAGCACTTTTTGAGCCTATAGTTCACACAAATACCAAGACTTTAGAACAAAGTGGTTGACACAATGGAAACCATTAGATCCTTATTGGAAATCCATCATGACTCATCACAGTATAAATTGTTAGTCGAGCAGCTACACACGCCTTCTTATGAGAATGTCAATTTAGAAATGGTGTGTGTCTTGGTTGGTCCCCAATCCCTGATGTACCATGACATCCATGCATATTTAAAAAATGGTATCATATCTCCCCATCTCACCAACACCCAACACCAAAACTTAATTCGCAGAGCTTGCCGCTACACTCTTGTAGCCAACGCCTTTTATCGTTGAGGATATCACAACATCCTCTCTAGGTGTTTAGATTCAAATGAGGTCATCCTAGCTTTACAAGAGGTCCACTCTGGACTTTGTGGTGCCCACACGAGTGGCATGGTCCTAGAAAAGTAGTTTCTTTGAGTTGGATATTATTGGCCAATAATAGAACATGATGCTTGTAAATTTGTCAAGAAATGTCTACCATGTCATCAGCATGCAAATCTAATTCATGCTCGAGCTCAAGACTTGTAGCCCATTGCACCACCATGGCCCTTTTCATGTTGGGGCTTCAACCTCATTGGGTTAATCACTCCCCTTTCCTTAGATGGATATAAACACATCATAAAAGCCACAAGGTACTTCACAAAGTGGGTCAAAGCAATTATGCTCACCCTCACTACTAGCATTCAGATATCCAAGTTCATCTTATACCATATCATTTGCTACTTTGACATACCATCTACCCTCTTCATAGAAGATGGCACACATTTTGAAAACCAACATGTGGATGATTTGTGTGCTAGACTCCACATACACCATCGTTTCTCCAGCCCATACTTCCCCCAAGGAAATGGCCAAGCTAAGGCAACCAACAAAACTATCCTGAAAAATCCTCAAGAAGGTTGTCAATGATTCTGGTCATGACTAGAACCTCCAAATAAATCCCACCCTTTGGGCCTACTGTACTTCTTATCGCACTCCCAAAGACACCACCCCATATTCCCTTGTATATGGTGCCAAAGCCTTTCTACCCAATGAGGTTGAGCTCCCATCCTTGCGTGTCTCCATGAAGAATTATACCATAGATGAAGACTATCGTGTGACACACCTCAAATAGCCAGACTTGTTAGATGATAAGAGACAACAAGCATATGATTACCTGGTTGCATACCAGAATCGACTCAAAAGGAGTTATAACAAGAAGGTCCATCCAAGGCAATTCCAAGTGGGTGACATGATCCTAAAGGAAAATCAGAAAGTGCAAGCACACCGAGAGAAAAATGGCAAGTTTGAGCCTACTTGGTTAGTCCCCTATGTTTTCATAGTGTGCTTTGGCTCTAGAGCCTACCAGTTATCAACACTAGAAGGTGAGCCCTTGAATGATCATATCAACATCATACATTTGAAGAGGTTCTATGCCTGAACTAGATCCTACATATTTATAAAATCCATAAAAATTATAAAACCTATAAAAATACAAAAATAAAATAAAATAAGCAACAATGCAAAGAAAAATAATCATCCAATGGTGAAAACTTGGATATTCAAGCACCTTGGACAAATATGTTGATGAAATCCTAGAAACAGGTGCCATACATAGTGGAATAAGTCATTATCTATCAAACTCCCATCCCCCCCATCCAAAATCCCAATCATCTTTATCCAATCCCCATCCCTACCACCAACCCATCAATCCCAAGGTGTTCTATCCTCAAGCCTATCCAATGCAGCAATAAGATCCTATCCCCAACCCTAAGCTTCCTGTATATATCCTATATAGCGAGATCCTCCTATGCCAAATCCATGAGCTTCTGTACATATCCATTGTAAACCTCTCCCCATCTATTGTACATATCATCACATCTTGTTATACATATCCTCATCTGTCCTGCAACAGTATTTGATTCGATAACTTATTCCATCCCACCTTGTACTTCAACAATATCTTTTGTCAACTATTCTTGATCACAATGATTATTCTTGACTCATCATTTTCCAGCAAAAACATCACATTCCCCTCATCAATTAGTGGTTCCTTGAGGATGTATCATTCCTCTTGTCTGACCTAATCTTCCACAAATCCAACCAGGTCCATCTCGATGTATCCTTCTTCACGTTCAGACCAAATCTTCCTGCATAAATCAAATCAATCTCTCTCCTTGGCAAAGGATGTCTTTTGGAGTTATCATTTTGGTCTTCAATTTTGTCCTTTGGATCTTGTTAATCTTTTATGGCTTCTCATTATTCTTCTCGTCAAATTTGTCACGATCCTTTATATCATGGTGCACTGCGGATGAGAACAATCTGGGGCAAGGTATTTTTGAACTTTTTCTTCTTCCTATGAGTCAGTCGGACATGACCCTTGCATGGTTCACATGTGATCTTATGGGTTACATGGTGTACTTGGGACATGTCATTTGTTTGTGGTTTCTCCAACATCATTTCTACCATGCTTCCTCTTGGGTTCATGCGTGATGTTGGGACAACCTTCCGTGTCTTTTTTGCGTCAGTCCTTTGCAACACTAGTGACAAGGCCTTGAGTTCCCTGTAACCTTGGAAGGTCTCTCATGTTTCTATATCAAACTAAGTTTTGCTCTCCACATTTACACATGAAGCTCCCTAAATCCCCCATCCAGCATCTAGCATCATCCCGCATCATTTAGATTACTCTTGCATCTTGCATCCTTCATATAGATTCATCCTCCATCTCATCTCATATTGCATTCATGCTTCTTTGTTCTTGGAAGTCTAGTTGTTTATTCCTCCCTTCCCTTCTTTTTTGTGTTCTTTTCAAGAAAATTCCACAATGTCTCCTCTTTGTGTTATTTTCTCGAGTGGGCACAACCCCTTATCCTCTAAATTCTAGCCTAGGGCATCTCATTTTCTTATCTTTGACACCACATTGCTTGCGGCATTGCATCAAAGAGGGGCAAAATGTAGACACCTAAAAAGCCCCTACCAAAATAAAAATATTTTATTTTGTAAAACTCCTGATGACATCATCATTTTTTAATTAATTATTTACTTAATTAAGTAATTAATTATTATGCCATTAATTCCTCCTATCTTAATTTAAAACATTTAATTAAGAAATCCCTTCTAGAAATGTTTAAATCCAATTTAAACATCATTCCCTCCAATATTTATTAATTATTTAATAAATTGACCAAAATCCTTTAAATAAATGAAATATTTATTTAAATTCCTCAAAACCCTAGAATCTTCTAGAGACTCCTAAACTTCCCTAAAACCATCCTAAACCTGTTTAAAGGGTGATTCCTAACCCTTTTAGCCTAACCCTCCCCTCTTTGACTTTTGGGTCAACACTCGTTATCATGACCTCTTACACCCTCATTAAGGCTCTTACAACCTCATAAATGAAGAGCTATTTCTTCTCTTACACTTTGGTCCCCTTTTCACACTTCCCTAGTGTTGCTCACACATGTGAGCAACCTTAACCCTCATCCATCTAACCTTACCTCTAACCCAACCTCAGAATCTACCCCAAACCTTGACTCTGACCCTAACTCCACTCCCTAACCCAAGCCCTTCCTCAAATCCTATAAATACCCTCACTTCCAACATAAAAAGACCAATTCACATAATCATATTACGTAGAGTTATAATGCTAAATCTTGTTTAGATCATAGCTTTCATCATAAATTGTTAGTTTAATTCATTTCTTAGCTTAAAACTAATGGATTAATCTTAGTTTCTTTCATTGTTTTGCATTACATTTCATCATATCATGCTTCATTTGGACTAAAATCAATCCTAGATTAATCATTTGTAGCTTAATCTTCCTTTGAGCATCATTAGGCTCCTTGAGGCTCTAGGGGCAAATCGGGTGTTCTATACCCGATATTGTGCCATTATGGGGTTCTCATGGACCTTAATTCTTCCTAGCTTGCATTGGGGAAATTCTCCATGTGTTTTTAAGAGCACACCCACATCCCTTCTATTAGAGAAAATCAAAGAGTGCTCAGGTGCACTTGTTTTGGCTCAATCTGAGGTGGCTTTGTTGTATGTTTCTATTTTGAACTGTTATAAATGCTAGATTAATCTAACGTTTTCCTTGTTTACACATGTTCTAAATAGATATAGATAACCTTTCTCACACAATGATTTTGGGTCTACGCTGGTTACCTCCTCTATAAACATCTTTTGCTTAACTCCAAGCATTGTTGCATTGACTGGTAAGTTATCTTGCGTAACTCCAAGCTTGCATTTTACTTTAACGTGAACTTTAGCTTGCATAACTCTAGCTTTCATTGATTGGTAAAATTTTCTACATCTTTCATAATTGATTCTACTATTCTGGCTTTACATTGTTTGTCTTTCAGTCTTTTTTCAGATATTATTTGATCTTCCATTATATCAGAGTTTTTGCTAAGCTTAGTTTTAGTTTAGATTTTAGTTTGAATTTTTTTAGATAGTTTGATTGATTTATATTCATTTCTATATAATTTTTTTTAATCTCTTTGTTTTGTCATTAGTTAATCCAATTTTTTTAAAATAATTTTCATACTTTGTTTAAATTAAATATTTAAAAAAAAGAGAGAAAATAATTATTAGTTTAATTTTATTGTTATAAAGTTTAAATTATAGTTAATAGTTTAATAACATTTCAAACTTCAAATTAAAATTTACTCTCATCTATTTTGTTTGTTTTAAAGTTTAATTTCACTAGTAATTATTGCTTTATCAATTTATTTATGTTTCAATTCAAAATTTAAAATCATTTAATCATTTTTATTTGATTTAACAAAATTTTAATTGTTAAACTAAGCTATTCAAATTGTAATTAACATTACATTACATTAAATTTCATTTTAAGATTATTTGAAGGTTTTTTATCACTATTTCTGAGATTATTTTATCCAATCCTAATGGTTTTATTTCTCTTTTAGTTATTCAATCATGTCTACATTAATCCCTGAAATCAAATTGAATTGTACTAATTATGATGCATGGAAAATGCACATTTCATTTATTATTTTATTTAAGCACATGTAGACATTATTACTGGTGTGACTTCTGCCCCAACCACCATTGTAGCTCAAGCTGACATTGATGCTTGGAATGCCAAAAACGAGGAGTCCCTTAGCCTTATTGGCATTTCTCTCAGTCTTAAATTATGTGTACTTATTTCTAATTGTACAACAACTCATGCAACATGTGACTTTCTAAAAAACACCTATGATAGTCTGAATGAATCAAGAAAGATTCAACTCCAAGATCAATTGGAGGATCTCAGATATACAAATTTCAAAACTATGGATGAGTTTTTATTAAAATTTGATTCTATTAGAAGTCAATTAAATGGTTTAGGAGTTAATATAATGATATTCATTTAATTCATATTATTTTGAAGAAATGTCTTCCTAGGCAATTTCAACAATTTATAACTAATGTGCATTATCAATTAGCGATAACTACTTTAGGTACTCAATTAGCAACAATTTATAACTAATGTGCATTCTTAATTAACTAATATTTATTGGGTTGGATGTGTTGATAAATAGGTGAAGTACAAGTGGTGAAGTGTATTTTCTTAGCTCTTGGTTAGTTGCATGGTCATGTAAGAAATAAGATTCTGTATCATTAAATATTCTTGAAGATAAATACATTGCAACATCCTCATGTTGCACTCAGGTATTGTGAATGAAACAAACATTGAAGGATATTGGCATAACATTTGGTGAATTGGTCTCAATTATGTGTGATATTACCAATTCTATAAATATTTTTAAGAATTTAGTACACCACTCCAAAACAAAGCATATATCCATTAGATATCATTTCTTGAGAGATAATGTATTTGATAATGAGGTAAGACTTGATTATGTACATATAAAAGAATAAATTACAAATATTTTCACAAAACCATTGTGAAAAGATACTTTTGAGTATCTCTGATAGAAATTAGGGGTTCTACCCCATCCTAGTGCACAGCAAATACACCGGTGTGTGCATTGATCCAAGTTATTATGCTTATTCTTTTCTGGATCAATGGTTGGCAACTTCCTCTTAGGGGGACCATAGTAAACGGGGAGTTTTTTTCCCCTTTATCTTTGATGTCAAAGGGGGAGAAGAAAAAAGGTTTTGGTGCTGATATTATTTGATATTGACTTGTTTTCTTTGTTATTGATGAATTTTTCCATCAATGACAAAGGGGGAGATTGTTGGA